>VWZK01006048.1:0-12772 GCA_013396935.1 Baryphthengus martii
TGTACCCATCTATCCCTGCATTCCAGTCATGAGAATCATCCCACCAGTTTAGGGACACTACTGTACTTAAACTTCGTGTTCTTTGACCTCAGAATCTAAGATCGGGTGTGAGCTTAGCAGCAAACATGCCTGTGCAAAGTGACTGAACATCAGTCTCTGATTTTGTAAACTCGTGTGTTTCAGGAGCACTTTGTGTTTGAGCAATAATTACAGGCATTCCTTCCATCACAGTGTTAGCTGTCTAAGAGTATTTTAGCTGATCATTGGACATCCTTTTTGGCAGTAGAGTGTGTCTGATACTTCCAGTGGAACATTCATCTCACCTGTGTCAGGGGTTATGTTACAGCTACTTACAAATGCATTCACAAAGAACAACTTCAGGAGACAATGAAGTAGGAACAGAAGTACAAAGCAGAGGAAAAAAAAACAACCCTTCGCTTCCCCTCTCCCCTCTCCAACTTTCTTGAAGCAAGGATATTAAAGACTGCCTAAAACAACACTGAGTAAAATGTTTTAAGGCATATCATTGTTAAATTCATTGCATTCACTTGGATCATACGGCCAGTATAATTACTTGAATACTACTTTAACTCCTTAGGAGCAGAGACTTCCAAATTATTTTAGTATTAAATGTAAGGCCTACTGGTTGCATGTGTGCGACATATTACCTTATTACGTGCATACTTTTCAGGTATGTGAGACGAATTTATTCTTCAGTAAAATGAGATGCATGTGGAAATGTTAGTGACTTGTATACAATCCCTTGCTGAGTGTCAGCAGTGCAGCCTGAGCTGTTCAGATAGAAAAACTCTTAGAAGGACAAAGCTATAGTGCTAAAACTAAATGTTAAAAGTTGAGTAAGAGTTAAACATGCTTTATGTAAATATATCAGAGCCACCTGCTAGAAGTCATTTTGGCTCTGCAGTGTTCCAAAGGTTCTGTACTTGTTGAGCCTGAAAATAAATATCATGTTGCATTTCGTAGCTTGCGTGCAGTACCATCAGTGAGTCAGTTCCAAGCTAAAACAAGGCTTGAAAATATTGTCTCCTCTAGCAGCATGACAACACTGTAGGAATTTGAGGCTTTATGAATATTCTGCAGCTGCTCTAGAAATCCAAAATTTCAGTCAAAGGCAATTAATAAAAAAAAAAAAAGAAAGAATAAAATAGCATTTGTCTTGATTTTTAAAAGATGCTTTAGAAATTCTCAGATGTAGCTTGCTGATAGCTGCAGCTTAAAAAGAATGTAATAAAACTTTATTCACTGCCCCATACCTGTTTCTGTAGTTCTCAAGAATTTTAACCTGCATCTCTTGTCACATAACTGACTGAATAACAGCAATAGCAGTAGAGTTCAGATGTTTCTGCAAAACAGTAAGTTTTTCAACCACTGGAGAATCTGTCCTCATTACGAATACAAGAGAATACAGCAATACACATATTACCTCAGAGGTACAGTTAATTCAGGGTTCCTGTTCAGTTGAGCTGGAATTCTGTATTGATGTTTTGTTTACTTGTATTAATTAGTATCTTGAGTCTCCCATTATAAAAAGGGTCCTTCACGCATACCTTCCAATATACTCCAAGTTGGGGAGTTTATATTTTTTATTTATTTATTTTTGAAGCTGTATTATAGTAAAAATTCCAATTTTCCCCTTGTTTTATCCTGAACTTCATGTAGAAAGTCAGAGAGAGAATGACTACTTTTAGCCCTCAGTATTTTGACCTACAGTGTTTCTACCTACTCAGTGAAGTAACTTTTAGTGGGCAGCATATATGTAATGATGCAGATGAGGTGGTCAGGATGCAGAATGCCATTGGAAGCCTTTTCTACATATATCTTTTTATCTTTAAAAGAGCCTGAATAGAAGAGGTATTAAAGCTCCTGATCCTAAGATAGAACTATGGTATACACTGGCAGTAGATGGAAAATACTATGCAGTTTGTCCTGGGACATACCATCAGTAGAATACAGTCAGCTGTTAATGTAGGATGTCATGCTTTTTCTACAGTTGTAGTTTGGGTTTGTGGTGTTTTACTATTTGTTTGTTTGTAACTACTGTATAGAGTTAGGATATCTAAACAAAGAGATTTAGACTTTGTGTGCTTTTGACATTATTTTAGTTTAAATTACTACCTTTTAAAAGCACATCAATGTATAGTGACTTAATTCCCTACGTATTGACTTCATTGGGAATTTGGAAATGGATTCCTGTCGATGTCAAGACACAGGCCCTGATTCTGTGCATAGCAATACAGTGAGCAACGTTAAGAATGTCAATGTTGGCTGTAGAAACATGTGAAATTGCTGGACGAAAACAGCCACATCCTGCTTAGAAACCATTGAAAAAGACCTGTAACTTCACCGGCTTAAAAAATACTTGGAGAGATCTACTCTTTACATCCTTTCAGTTTGCACAAAGGTGTGAATAAAGCTTATAAACAGCTTTTAAAAACATGTCCTCATTCCTGTGCAGGAGTAATTTTTAGTTGATAGTTTCAAGACCAAAAGTCAATCACTATTTTTTTTTTATCCCAGAGCAAATGTTTACAACAGAGATACTAAACACTTGAAAATAGATTAGCTTATAATGGAAGCGACAGCTCATCTTTAACTTTGGAAGGACAAGCAGTACCAATTTAATTAAAGCTGTGTTAAAATAGGACTGTCATTTGTATCACAGTGATTCTCCACCCCTCCGAGAAGTCTTGCTGCCATTTTGTACCACACATTCTTGTCTTGTGCAAATTAATAGATCGTTTTATTTTCCGCAGGAAATCTGAAGACTTTTATAGCAAATCCTCCAGTGTCAAAATGAACACAGGTATGCTGCTTCTGTGAGATTTTTCTTTACTTTTATGTGTTGTTTAGTAAGCAGAGAAGGTCCCAAATTTACTTAATTTTTCATGAACAAATTGTGATTTTGTTCGTGCTGAACTCAAATTAAGCAAGATATTTTAATAGTATATCTGCTTATGTGCATTTGTATTCCATATATAAAGTTTACATACATATTCTTTGGTGTATGGATATATATATATATAGATATATGAAATACATGCATGTTTAGCTTTCCGTGCTTAAGTATCAGTTTTGTATGTGTACGTGTTATGTAAAAATACGTAGTATGAGGATGTAGCAGCTGTGGAAAAGTGGTGTGAAAGCATCACGTTTTCCTAACAAAATGCACATACTTTAAAATGCTTTGGTTTCATTCTCTACTGTCATTAAATTAAGGGGCATGCTACCCTGTATTATTAGCTACGCTTGCACAATCGGGTGAGGATAATTGTTTTGTATGTATAAGAATTTGTATTTTGTCTCAAATTGCTGTGATAGAGCTATTGGCCAAACGAATACTCTATAAGAAGTTATCTTTGTGATCTGTGACAACATATTAATATTTGCTCCTGAATCATTGAAGTCAGTAGGTAGTGCTGCTGGTTTTGGTGGAAGTGGGAACAGGTCTCTCAGGCAGCTTGGTGAAGTCCTGGCCTCGCTAATGTTGCGTGTAAATTTTCAGTTGCGGTCAACTCTTTATGGGGGAACTATCAGGTTTGCAGATTAACTATGTCATAAGGATAGACACATCCATCCTTTCCAAACCAGTTGATTTTGGCATTGACCATAGTGCTGCACCATGACAAAAAACATGACAACTTGAAATAAATAAAATATATTATATAGGACCTGAGAACCTGAGCTGCCTTTGAAGCTAGTTAGCGTGTTTCAGCGACATACTCTAAATCAAAGGGTTTAGCTTTTCCATAGTATAGGTTGCTGTTCTCTAGACCACTGTATTAATCAGGCTTCCCGGCTTCCTGTTGTCTCAGACAATGACTGGAACTCAGTAGGACCAGGTTCTTTAACAAATTTTTTTTTAAGTACAAAGTTAAAATACATCAGCTCACTTGAAATATAATAAGCAAGAGCAATGAAATTTCTCAGTGGAATTTGTGGATTTTTCTCCCCACAGTTTTGGCTGTTCTTAATTATTTTACAGAGAGTAACCAGGGTAGCGTGTTTTTAATTTCTGAAAATACTCTTTGAAATTTGTCCTATCATCTTGCATTTGTAATCTTTCCTGAACGTATTTTCAGAAGTAACACAGCTAATCATCAGACATTTGACTATGATTACACTGTGTATTGCAATCATATGAGTTAAAATCATATGACAAATATCATTTTATAGCTTCTACTTTGAAAAATGTGAATAGAGAAGCGAATTGCCAGTTTGTACTACTGCAGCTCTGAAGTATGACTTTGTTGTATGTTGTACTAAGACTTTTCATGTAAGCTAGAAATTCTCAAGATTAGTAGATGTAAGATTTTAAGTAATCTATGTGGCTGAATGATTTTTATTGGGGATTGAGAGTCTTCTGATCATACAGGAGCCTTGAAAACAGACTTAAAAGACCTGAACATACCTGAAATTCTTAAGTGAGGTCCTGGGATATACCTAAGGATATCATGATTGTAAACTGAATTTTAATCTACTCTGCACTTACACAGTGAAAACATTTTTCATCTCTTGTATGCTTGATATTAATGTTCATGTTACCAGCTGCACTAAAAGGCAGTATGGACAGACAATGTGGTATTTCCTATCAGTTCTATTGATGGTAGGTTGTTTCCTGACTGGAAAAAAAAAAAAAATCTATGATTCTATGATAGATAAAATCCAGTGAGTAGGGTGTAAAAGTGAGCATCTTGCATCTATCTGTTGATAAAACATCACTTATATTAAGCAAGAGAGTGACTGAGGTGGAAGCTCTTCTGCATGGTATTCTGGTCTAGTCTCTTTTTTTGTTGCTGTTTTACTATGTTGTCTTTGAAAATAAAGTAAGTGCTACAGTTTTGGTTTGGATTTGTTGGGATTTTTTTAATATTATACTGCTTTATAACAGGAATTTGTGTATGACACAATAAGAGGTTATCAGATACTACTGATTTGCCACTAGTTTGTTTAAATAATTTTCGTTAACTACTCCTGCAGATAAATGAGCACTCTAGTTTGATGCCAGTAACTGCTGAAGTGGCAAAGCTAGCAATAAGCAGCTTTAAAAACACAAAGTAAATCTACTGCCTAGATCGGGTTCCTCTAATCCAATGTTCCCGGCTGCAGACTTGGCAGTCTGTCTCAGCAAACCCTGTGGAAGATATTTTGGTCTACAGAGAAAATGTTTTGAAGAGCTTTGGTTTTCAATACTCTACCATATATGGGAGGGATTTTTTAACATTTGATGTTAATTCTATACTACATGTTAGGAAGGAAAATTCAACAGCGTAAGGCAATGAAACACGTCTGCAAAAGCAAAGAAATAGATGTAAGATATAGAGGAGGTTTTCAGAAGCACCAAAGGTACTTTGATTTGTAATTCATTTTGATGTTTAAATACTGTCATAATTTAAAAATAGTAGTCTAATAGAAAGTCTTCCTTTTTAAACTCTGACTAAGCAATCGACAGAATCATTTTAAGTTACATATAGGGGTTTTTATCAACAAGTTTTCAAGTACTTTACAAACCTAATGAACATCATTAACTTAGTGAGATATTCTGAGGAACTAAGTCACAAAAAACCTGAGCTACACATGAAGCTCCCACCAGTTTAAATCACAAGACAAATGTGCTTATTGTTCATACTACGTATGTGCATGTATAGCTGATATTCGGGAAGAGGTAATTGCATTCAGGAATAATGAATGGATACAAGTTAATATGCTAAAACAGATTCCTAGTGTCCATCCATAAGTATTTTGGCTGAGTTTCACACAGCTAGTTCTTGATAAGTGTGTCTAATTTAAAAACTATTAAACAAGTTAGCTGTTTGCATTACATGAAGCACATAAAGAGCAGCCAAGAATGAAAAAAGTTTGCAGTTCTAGAAGACTGCAAATTTTTTGTGTTTGTTAAAATCATTAATGGAAGTCATCATATGGACTAATTCCTTAGATTTTGTCTGAGAGACAGGAATAGAAATTCTTAGGTCCCTGCAGAGTTCTTGATTAGATTGTAAAGCCACTTTTAGACCACTAAAGCAAATTAGATGGGGTGCAGTATTTCAGGCATTCTAACAAAAAAAATTACTTTTTTAATCATTATTTGTTGTAATTTGGCAGCATCAAAGAAACAAATAGTAGTAGGTTCACCTGTGTAGTCAATGTTAGGTTATGTGATAAAAGCTCATCTGCACAACCACAAATTTGCTGAGAGAAACAGTGGCAGGAGGGAAAGCCCAAATAATATCGTTTCCTGCCAGGCTACTTGCAGGCCCACCACAGGAGCCATCAAAGGCCCGTCTCCACAAGCCCACAGGGGCACAAGGGAGGCAGGAATCCAAACTAAAGACTTGTAAGGAAGAAAGGGAGGCACAAGGACCTCCCTTGTCCAGGCCTCTTCCAGGACTGTCCCTGGAGAGCCTCAGCCCTGGGGTCCAGCACAGAATGAATGACAGACTGAGTGTCTGAGCCCGGCTGCTGTAAGGATCCACCTTGTACACACACAAGGTAAACATACGGATATATTCTTACTGCTAGACCTTTGTTCTGCTCAGCCAGCAAGGGAAGGGGGACGAGGCCACTGTACCATCTTGTGTTAGTGTGAGTGCTCTGAGTGTCTGTGATCTCTATGACCAGTTGTATATGTATGTGGTGTATATGCATGCTCTTGTGCGTGTGTCCGCGAGGAATACATCTCCAGACTCACTACTGGTTGGACTGACACTGGATAGAATAATGATCTGCAGACATTATGTTTGGGGAACATTTTTCTTTTCTTTGAGCTGGAAGAGCTTATTAAAAGTTTCCTGCCCTCTGGCTGTTGTCTCTTACCTCTTCACAAGAGGTCATCATCCTTTCATCTTTTCCAACTTGGCTTATGCCCCTGCTTTTACTGACTCCTGAGTCTTTTCAAAAAAAAACTACCTTATGTACCTGAATGAAAACAGTGATGTTTTGAACTGGCTCCATTCTGTTTTGGAACAGGACCTGACCAGTAGACTATTTGGCAAACAGCTCATTTAGGGTGATGCTGTCTGTAGTGGGAGCAGTTGCTGGGATTATAGGGGGAAAGGGTTAAAGTATTTATTTGAAGTGAGAAAGAATTAAAAGAGGGAGGGAGAGAGAGAGAAAGCGGTGAGGAAAGGTGAGTAATGGAGAAAAGCTGAAGTGAAAAATTGTAGGAGGGGTGTTGGCAGAGGACGAGAATCTGAATGGTGAGCTAACAAGAGGAAGAGAGCATCCAGAGAGAGCACATAGGGTATATACGCAAATACACACATTCTCCCAGCTCCAGAGCAAGCCACCACCTAGCCTGTCTTTTCCAGTCAGTGGAGAGCTCTTTCTTTTTTCTCTCCTTAAAGGTGAGTTTGCAACATTGATCCCAGCATTCAGGAGTTCATCCATATATGGCCATTGCATTTTAGGCAGCTGTTTTGGTTGTGAATTATTGCCCAACTTCATATTCTGTTATTGCCTACGGACCTTAGCTGATTCAAGTCTCCTTTGCTTTGATGGTAAAACAATACATAGGAAGATGGGACTCTGACTCCTGAAGAATTTGTCATGTCAAAAGCATAGAGAATTGTACGCATGTGTATCTATATTTGCAAACGTTTCTTTTTTTATATATATGCATATATTTTTGGGTAGATTTTCACATATCCTCATTTGTTCCTTGCGTAACAGCTGTGCAATATTAATTGCTTATAATTTGCAAGTGCAATGAGCAGATGATCATTAATTCAGTCTCCCTTACTGTTTTTTAGTTCCTCATTCTCTTAGACTTTGAGCTTTTTGGTGTTATTTGGACTTCAAGAATCTATGTGAATATAGTTAGTATTTGCTAGAAGTTTGATGGAGCTATAAAAAAAATGGAATACAGGCTGGAATAAGCCTCTTGAAATTCAACTGTGTAAGACCATTTGAAAACTTCCTTTTTTGAGGCAGTGTGCAGATCCTTCTGATCGTTATTCAGATAGGATGCCCTTGACTTAACGGGAGCCTGCCCTGAACAAAGATGGGAAGATGGAGTCCATCATGCATAAATATGTGCTTGCCTACACACATTCATATTGTATTAGAAATTTTTGTACTACTCAATATGGTACAGTTGTGTGGTTATGTCTTAATTGAGTGCTAATTGACCCACATTATTTTGTAAAGATACTGAGAATATTATTGCAGGTACAGGCTTGCATATGGGCTTCTATATATAGGGATAAATTTTGTATGCATATATGTGTATAATCAGTTACAACATCTGGTTTAGCTATCTTGTATGAACCCACTTTGCTAAATAGTGGGTCCACTAAGTAATAAACTCTAATTCAGTTCAGTTACATTAAAGATTAATTTGAAGCAGGATTTCTTGAATTTACAGTGATGAAATATTTGTAGTCATCTTTCTTGCTGTCTTTCCTCCACTTCAGTTTCTCTATCCTGAAATTTAGGAAGGTAGCTCTGGAAAAAATACAAATAAAGCATCGCATTGTTTGAATAAATGATGTGACAGTGTAACAAAAATTGTTTGCCTGTTAGCTGGTATTAAATAAAGTATGCTGTCAAAGTCTGCCAGTATTTGGATAAGAACAGAACCTCAATATTAATGCATCATCAAATCTCCTTGGAATTACTTCTGGTGAATGTTGGGGAGGTGGGGAGGCAAATACAAAAATGGAAAATGTGATTTAAATTACCATTGTCGCTCTATATTTGTGTAAGCAAACTAAAACGAATGTGCACGTTTGATAGCCGCTGTCTTTGTTTCACATGTACAACACCAATAATTAATCGTGGGTCATGTATTGCTTTCAACTCTTGCTGACTGAAATCATCTGGCCTCTTGCCTTGAGGCTCGGAATTGGCAATGGGTCTATGGAACTGCTTACACCTGAGGCAGTGGCTCTGATGTTTGCCAACGTTAACAACTACTTAATGCATATCCTGCAAGACCTGTGGCCAGAGGGAATATTGGAATGAGCAAAGAAATACCAGGAGCTTGCTTCTCTCGAGGATGTAGGTTAAAGATGTCCCTGTGGCTCAAATTACTGCTATCATAGCAAATACTTCCTACTAATAGGTTGTAGGTCTTCCTTAAGCATAATTTTATAAAACTCCGTGTCATAGGACACAGATATAAAAACCATCGGGGTCTCTATCATAGTTTTGTTTCTTTTTGACTTCACTGGGGCCCTGTATGTAATTTCAGTAATATCAAATATGAAAATTAAAATTAATCTTTATATTGAAGAACAGAAAAATATTCCAGTTAAATATAATCAGAATATTTGTTAACTTGCTTTTACAACTATGATAGAAATGCTAAAAAGCTAAGTTGTGGGAAAATTACCTTCTAATAATAACAAAGTATTTATAAAAGAGAATGTCAGCTCCGAGTGAGAGAGGAGCAGAGAGTAGCAAAACAAAGGAGTCATGCAAGATCTAGAAGAAAGATTTTTTTTTTCCATTCCTGGTTGTTCAGAACGATTTTAGATTTCTAGTCATTCCCTCGGGACATTATTTGGCTCCAGCCATCCATTTATTTTTTTTTTAATCTTCCACTAAATAAAAAAGAAGGAGGGAGGGAGAACAAGGATGTTGCACCGCAACAACAACAAAAAATACACCATCCTTACTAATTCTGTTTCTTGAGCTTAAAGGATTCAAGAGATTGAACAAAACCACTTTGTCAGCTGATCAAACAAAAGCTTAGTTTATGAATGGTGTCTTTTTATGCATACAATGAAATTACTTTACAGTGCAGATTATTGATTAATGTTACTCTGGAATGCTTAATCCTTCATCTTGAGTAGTTGGGGTTTTTTACTAATTAGCTATAATTAAGCATTCTTTCATGTAACAGAATGTATATATTTCCCTAGTAGATTAAGTATTAAATATTGCTTTCTTTACTTATTTTCTGTAAGGTTTATTGTTGTTTAAAGCTTGTGAAAATTTTATGTATTCTGCTAATCTGCAAAACTTGCAAATTTACACAATCCTGCAGCAGTTCCCTAACTGCATGCATATTTTAATGTACGTTTGGCGTATCTCACAGTGTGATACGTTGCATGTGCTTGCTCTCTTTGTCTGGGGCTGCTGTCTGTATTGTTTTGTGCTTCCAGATAGCGGTGGGTGTGCGCGCAAACGTGCTGCAATGTCTGTCACGTTAACAGCTGTGAAGAGAGTTCAGAGTTCTCCAAACCTATTGGCCTCAGGTATAACCACTAACCAGTGAGATACTACTCCTGAATGGCTTTTCTATAGTGTTATGCATTCCTGCACTATTACTCTGCAAGGAGAAGTGTAACCGTATTTTCTGTTCCACTGACAGATCTGCTACTTCCACAGTGCTCTTTAAAAACTACCCTTAATTTTTCTCTGCCTATGCTTAGTAGTCATTAATGAAAAAAAAAAAAATGACAACTTAGGAAAAAACAGTTATTTGTAAATTAATTTTGCATTTGATAAGTATTTTGGATCTCATGTCATCTGCTGTTGTTTTTTTCAAGATAACACAGCAGAAAAAGTAGGTTTTGTTTATTACAAACTTTATTTATTGCAACTTGCTTTAAAAATTCTTCTCAAAGGAAGAATATCTGAATGTTCTTGTAAAATGATCAGCAGAAGCCAGATTAAATTTACAAAAAAACATTTATCAAGCATGTTTTCCTGAAAATGTTTAAACTATGTTTAAAACATTAAAAATATGCAGAATATTCGCTAGACAGGCAGAACTGCTACTTAGCAATACTCAGGTCTAGTTTTGCAAAATTAAATCTTAGTGGGAGTGGTGTAGACTAATTTACACCAATCTGAACACGCAGGAAGCTGAATAAAGAATATGCCAAGATCAAGTCTTTGTTTTGTATATATAAGACTAATCCTCAGGAATACAAACTGTTAGAATTTAATAATGAAATTACAGATGTGGTCACTACTCCTTGTAAGGATAGCAAAAGGGTTATTAGAATTAATGTAGATATAAGAAAACATCAGGTTCTTATTCCTTAGCAACACTTCAAATAAATTTTTATCATTTAAGAATGCAATATAAGCCTTTTAATGTCTTGCTTTGTTGCATTTAAAATTAGTGATAAGGAGTGCTTTTAGTACTATAATTATTGCACATTAAAATATTTTAAATTTGTTTAAAGATACCATAATTTTAGTTGCTTTAGAAAAAAAACCACTAATATATCTACAAGTGATCCAAAAAAACCACCAGAATTTCAAATCTGTTCAGTGCTGGCAGTATGTGTCTATCAATTTCTGTGTTTTGCTTTGAAGCGATGAAGAAAGTATCACACGTTCTGGTGTGAAAAGGAAAGAAAATCCTGGCAGAATCTGTTGGCATCTTTCTTGATCTGAATTAAACCTTTCCAGCTCATCTGAAAAGAATGATATTTCTTTCGATACCTAGATTTTAGAGAGTAGTATATCACAGTATTTACTGGGGAAAAAAAATAAACAGAACAACAAATGTTTGTTTATCATTGGCTGTCTGAAATGGCAGTGATTAAATAACAGTAACTCTCACCACACCGTGGCAGTGATTAAATAACAGTAACTCTCACCACACCGTAGCCTTCTGTAGAGCTTGTGCAATAAGCATTGCACAGTTACCTACAGTCTAATATTCTGAGGTGTACGTAGGTAACAGGTAGCAATTGGGTAAACTGAACAAAAAGATTCCTACATACTTTTCAAATTGTATCATCATGTTTTCATTTCTAATGCAAATTAATATTGGATGTTTCTTTTTCAGGGTCTGATTCTCAGTCTCCAGACTCAGGTAAATAAAACACCGTTATGTATGCATCAGTGTAATACCATGTAAGCAGATGAATTATAACAGTCTTCCATTTATTTGGTTTCATTACTCCATACATCCCATTCTTCAAGGAAAGCATCACTGAAATTGAAATAATAATTGCAAGTTATTGTGACCTCAAATTTAGGTCTCATTTGAAAGCAGTATTTCTTATAACACCGTATGTGTTGTCAGAAGATGAATTGTGTAGGAGAATACAGGCTGTTAATTTGCCACCTTTAGCTTCAGCAGCACTTGCTATTTCATTTTTAGTCCCTTTCTCAGGATTGCAAGTTCTGCCCACCCTACTTAGAAGCCTGCTCACGGAATTCATTACTTTTCCCAGCCTCTTACAATATTTTGTGTTCAGATCTGTAACTTACTGAGACAGGATAGTATCTCCCTCTATGTGTGGAGAAAGCCTCGAGGGCTTTTCAGCTCTGAGTATAAAGACAAAATATGGTTGGTTGGAAAATCAAAATGTCATTCAGATTTGGAAATAAGATGCATTATTGGAACAACTAATCAGGTATTATGGTGAAGTTTGGTGAAACTGCTACGACCAACTAACTTTACTTGAGCTAGGATGTTTTTCAAAATCCAACACAGCTATGAAATTCAAGCACCTGATCTGTGAAAGTGCATCAGACTGTTTATACAGAGGCTGATGGACCAGTATCTCAAAAGGACTTCCAAGGTTAAAATCCACAGCCTATGTGAATGTTGTGGGCAGATACCAAACTACTACCAGCAGTATTATTAGTGCTTGAATTTTCTAAATTTTAAAGATAAGTATTTTGTCAAGTGACAGCTTTAGCCCTCTTCTTATAACTTCCATGATGGTAACAGCAGCTTTGTCAGTTGTGTAGTAACTAAACTTTTCCACAGTTTGTGTAGTAGCTGGGTTGCTATGACGATAGCAATATAGAGATCTACTAATCACAAAAAAAAAAAAAA
>VWZK01006048.1:12789-109472 GCA_013396935.1 Baryphthengus martii
AAAAAAATAAAAAAAAAAATCATTAAAATGGTTTCATTCCTTTTTCCTCACAAAAGCTTGGAGATCTTACAATGATGGAAGTAGAGAGACACTGAATGGAGATGCCTGCAGTTCATCTCTTACAGCAAAAGGTTTTAGGAGCGTGCGGCCAAATCTGCAGGATAAAAAATCACCAACTCAGGTAAAACTGAACACTCCAAGTTTCATGCTTTGGCATTTTTGTGGGGGTTATTCTTGAGGGTTAGCATATATATATGGGATACCTCTGTCGGAACATTGTCCTGATGTCTTCCAGATAGTGTGAATCACCTATTCATATGAGTTACCTACAAACTGGCTTACTGCATAGATAAAGTATACTCCACACAGGATGCATGCCTCCAGGTTAATTACCAGAAATTCCTTTCAATGAACAAGACAGCCAGATAAATAAAAGTAGGTCACACGCAAATAAAAGCTTTCTAGGAGTGTTCTCAGACTTCAAAGAGTATTTATTAATATTTTACACTCAGAGAAACGCATCAGTCCTCAGAATAGTATCTGAGGGTGAAGGTTTATTAATTGTAAGGTAGACAATGTTTCTGCCTGTTTTGCAGAGCAATGCAATTAGAGCACACTAAAAAAAAAAGCCACTTAACTTGAGAACATATTTAGCTGTCAAAAAAAAATCAATATATCAACATCGATAGTGTCTCTGCTACTATTTTTAATTCACAGATTTAAGAGGCTCATTGTGTTTTATGTATGTGTGTTACCTGTGAATAATAGTTTGTTATCTAAGATTATGGACCACATTTTGGAAATTACTTACGTTGTCTGAACAATTTCATAGTAATAATTCCTATTCAGTGTAGGAATTGTTTGGTTTGGCTTTTTTTAAAGAAAATGGACTGTTGTGGGCTTCCTTCTGATCCCAGTTTACTCTGAGCGAACGGAACATGGGACTTTCTGAACACAAGCTATACAGCCCTGCACAGACAAAGGTGGTGGGAATCCGACCAATTCAGTTGTCAATTGAATTGAGCAATGTTAGGATGAAACCCCTTAAGCTGCTAGTTCCTTTATTTAAAGATAAAAGTCAAACTGAGTTATATCTTCTGCTAACATTTACTTTCTTTCTGTTTCTTCTTCAATGTTATTTTGCTGTGTGTGGATGCTTTTGGCAAATAAGGCACCTCTGCCACCGCCTAGAAAAGAAAGTTTTTGGAAAGCAAGAGTAACTAATCACAAGAATGAAATTAATCTCCAGGCAGTAACAACTGATCCAGCTAAACACCTTCCTGCAGATACTGCCTATTACACTAACGAGAAGTCTGTTCAGAAGACAATGTCTTCTCAAATATCTAACACAAGTGTGTCCTATGCACAAAAAATCATTAAACCACTAACCTCAATTTCCAGTGCAGGTGTAAGCACAGAAGCTGGTACTAGTACTACTCTCCATCAAGGCCAAAGGCAACAGTCTCAAAAACGTAAGGTGTCTACCTTGAAATTAACCCGGACACGTGACCCAGCGAGTAGCGTTCATTGTAATACACAGCAACAGCTCAAGCCTGTTGAAGTGCCAGTATTTCCACAAAGGCCTGTCTCACCTGCCTGTAACCCTGTGCCTGAGATACACACAGCATCTCTTTCCGTTCAGATAGCTCCCATCCCTGACAATAAAGCAGAGCCTGAAATCCAAGAACATCCACCTAGTATTTCTCCAGACACTTCAAAGATGTCTTCAAAGGATTTGGGACAAAAGTCTACAGTTCTTCCTTCTTCACAGGCTGCAGAATGCCATGTGGTATATTTAATTTTTCCATCTTTTGTTTTAGATCATTCATGAATCACTTAATAACTATCTGTTTAGTTATACTTACATTATCAAAGTTAGACTTTGTGTTTCCTGGGTAAAACTACCTGTCACATAGATGAAAATAAATGGAACAAATTCAGAATTTTTTTGAAAGGGTGTTGCAAAATGAAAAAAAAAACAGCTGAGCTGAAAGGTAGACTTCTTTATTCCTCTGTGAGTGCTTTGTGGAGCACAAATGTGCTATAGGAAATTAGTAAATTGTAGGTGGTGCATCTGCTTATGTGGCTCTTCCTAGATGGGGTTGCATTAAAGTGTTATGCTGCCATAGGTGCTTGAAGGATCAAGTATGGATAGAGAAGGATTGGATTGGGGAAGATCCTACAAATGCAGCTCTGCCAGTTTGCTAGGGCCACCAAAAAAAAGTATTTTATTTGTCAATGCTTTCTGGAAGGCTAGTCACTGCTGTCTTATCTGTCCTGTGCAATAGCACTTTTTAAAGAAAATGGGTTGATAAAATCTTTTGTCTACAACCAGGAAGCATCACAAAGCAATAAACCTTCAAGTCTCTCTGTTTCCCCTACACCCTAGGCCTACAGAGATGAAATTTGTTGGTTAAATCTACCAATCTCATCTAGGAGAAATGGGAGTATGAAGCATACAGTGTAGGACTAGAGGAGTCCAAGGCAGGATTTATCACCATTCAGAAAGTTACTAAGTCAAGTAAAATAAGCCTGGGAGCAATAAAACTGTAGCTGATACATACTAGACAAAAGGAGAGCTCTGAGACAACTTTTTCATTTTTACTCTGCTTTACCTAGTCAGAGTAAGATTTTTTTCTATTTAAAAGAAGTTTATCTATGAATATATTAGTTTATCTGAGTTTGAAAGCCCTTCAACTGGAGGTAAGGATTGCTGTATGTCTAGGCGAATCTGTCTCAAAGCTTTGTCTGAGCAAGGATCCCTTAATGGCATAGTTGTTTTCATTTAGTTTTGCTGAAAGCAGTGAGGCTTCTCGGGAATAAACATGGCACAACCTTGCAAACTTGAAAGTGCATTGGAAGCCTTGTTGTCAATAGGAGTAACTCATCTGTCAGGATTCTTTGAGCATCACATTCAATTAGGTCTTCACTCTAGAAACCAAGAGTATCTGTGTTAGCTGCAGGAGGGTTTTACAACTTGTAATAGTTCAATTCCCCCCTTCAATTCCCAAATAAAAATTTTGATCAGAACAAAACTCTGAGAAATTATGTGCCAGCAATTTGCAATACTCATTTTGAATTCACTCCATTAACAATGGGAGCACAGAAGAATTAACCACATTTGCCTTTCTCAAGATAAGAGACAGAATTATCATCTTAAACCTTTCTATTGGGGTAAATAAAATATAGAACATTTTGAAAAAAGCAAATTGCTTTACCTTGAGAAGAACCAATTTGTTACTTCATGATTTTTGTCAAGTAGAACGAGTCAGTTCAAGCAAGACCTACCATAAAGAAAACATGTCAGAAGCTAATGAAGGCTGAGCAAGAACTTTTTCTGGTAGATAGGGTAGGTATGAGGATTATAGGAGGCAGACCTGCAAGCCTTTTAAATATGGACATCAAGGGTCAAACAGTATAACAGGTGTAGATGTGGCCAATGCAACTTACACATCAATGTTTTCTTTTCACTTAAAAGTTTTTGTTCCACCTGTTAGCAATATGATGCATTATATATGCTCAGATAAATCAGTGTTACTCATACAGAAAGAAATTTTATGTCAGCTAACAAGTATTAGAGGAAATACTTTTTTTTATGATCCAGAATAATACTCAAACTCTACTCAGAACAGTTAAAAATAATCTATCTTCTAGCTAGGTTTGTTTTTTTAGAATTTTAAGTGAAAACACATTTTGAAATTGCTTTTTATTTCAGAGTCTGTTTTAGTTTCACTATGAGATGACAAATGTCAGAAAGGTAGCTGTGAATTGTCTGGAAATTCTACACTTATTTTTCTGCCTTTTTCCTGGTTTCAATGTGTGGGAAGAATGATCAGAAATTTGGCAACTGGGTTTCTTTGAATAAAATGATAAAAATTTTGGCGTATCACAGGGATCATTAAGGAACATAGCCACCTTTCCAAGTTGCATCCATTTGTTGATCTCTTGCCTGCAAAATTCATCTGATATCCTCCCTGATGTTCAACTTAGAAATAAATTCTAAACATTAGTATGAAGAGGTGTATCTGGCATCACATAGAGTCATGGAGCCAGTGGATTTTGTGTTAAAAAATATACCTAAAACTAGAGTACAGATCAGCACATGAGGTGATGTAAAATTCTGCATCAGATGAGATCCCAAAGCTAGGATGCCATGCTGTATGGTTAAAAGTAAAGGCTACAGCTATATGTCTAACAATATTTATTTTCTGACTTGGATCTCCAGTTGAAATCTTAGAACTGTTCTAACTAATCCCCAAAATTATGATCCCTTTTAGCACTGTATCTCGTGGCATTTGTGAAGTTCACTATTTCTCTCGCGTAGACAAATTAACCTTCAGTACACTATGCATGATAGTAGTTTCATTTTAAAAATCAGTTTAGATTTGCAAGACTTTGTACACCAGTTAAAATACTTTTGTATAGGAAGAGCATAGGTTATTATGTTAAACTATGTCCTCTGGAGATACTGTCAGACTGTAGATTAGGATTAAGCCCACCAGTAATATTCAAAACCGCCACAGAGATTATCAAAACCCAAATACATTTAGAAAGACACTGTAAAAACAAACAACTCTCCATCTGCATCTGGATTTACATATGCTGAGGATAATGAGGTAAAATTGGCTAATCATCACTACTTAAGAGCTAGTGAATGAGAAATTCTATGTGTGTGTATCTATGTGTGTAGGGGACATGTGCAACTGTATTATGTCACAAAGCGTGGAAGAATATAGCCAAGAGATCTCATATGGTCCAAGTTCATGCGCAACAATTTTGCAGGATTTTTTAATGTATCATTTTATGTTTGTGTTCCTATTCGCGCTTCATTTCCGAGTTTATCTGCTGAAACTTTAGGAGGAAGCAGAAGTGTGGTATGACTCACCAAGTGACATTTTGTAAACATTCCTACACAGAGAAAGGTTAAAACCTTTAAAAGTGTATATAAGAGAAGCATTCAAGTTACTCAATATTAGTTTGTTTACATTATTACAGTCTCAAGAGATGTTGCTGCTCTGTGCCATACTGCAGATACAGGAGAAATAACCTAATCTATTTCAACAGAGAAATTAGTATTTGTTAGTAAGAGACCGATGGAGATAAATTCTGTTGTCCAGATTTCTTAGAAGTTCTAAATTGATGAAGAATTCTGAGCTGCATCTTTTAAAATAAACACCTGGTATTTTCATGTTCATTTTTCTCCCGGGTTCATAAGTATCCTCTTGTTCTAGATACTGCTAAAATTTTTGTCCTGTTGGTTTGAATTGCACAAATGAGTGAGCACTTATTTTAATCATGGTGTCCTGGAGGAGTAAAAACTACTGTACTAGATATTTATGAAAGTGTTTCTTTTGCCAGCCTTGTAGCTGTAGACAAGGAAAATAAGCCTGAAATGAAAAAAAAACCCCCACAACTGTTTCTGAATCGGTTTATCTAATTAACACATTACTGTTTGTTAGGTATTGACAATACATTGAATGCTGTAGAGGGGAGAGAAGAGAGGTTTCAGTGTTTTGGGGGCAGATAGCAAGCAAAGAAATCCAAGCATCTAATTTTAATTTTAAATTCTCAATTCTCAATCACTAGCATAGTTTTGCTCAGGGGCTGCACTCCTCCTCCTTATACTGAGTTTAGAAAGAGGGCTAGGTAGTAAAAATGGGCACAGGAATATAACTTTCAACATCAGTTTGGAGATTTTGACATCAACTTTTAACAATTAAAAATAGAGGTATTTTTACCCATTTGAGCAAGCGTATGGGTGTAATTTGATTGTCGACTACTAAACTCTGCTATGTATTAACAAAATGAGTTTATTCACTTATCTCTGAGTCTCCTTATCTGTGTCTTGACTGTTGAAGCAAGGCCAGCACTTTGGTGTCATTAATAATCTTACACCGCTCCCCACAGATCTTGCATTAAAATGATAGATGACTGCTTTTGAAACCCATACTAGGATCACATGTCTACTTCAACTGAATTGGGTAGCAACTGTGTTCTTCAGGCCTGACATTTTGCCTGACGTGGAAGGTGAACATTTCTAAAGATCAGCACTTGAGACCTTGAATTCACTTCAAAACTGTGATGACATTTACCCCTCTCAAGCGTCGCTCCACAACCCAAGACAGTTGTGTAGTCTAGCAAGTTTTTCATTGGAATTGATGAAGTACTTGTTTGGTGTTTAATCCACCTGACCTGCTGGTGTTTCTTGGGCTGTAACAGTAGCAAACCTAATCTGAAGCACACTGAATGCAACTGGTATTAAAAGTTCTCTGAAACGCATTCAGACTTGTTCTCGTATTTTTCACTGTGATGAAAAATATGGATTAGTAGTAGCTAAATGTATCAGTTTAGAGTTTGCCAATACTTCATGTTTTTTAAATAATGTAATCAGTTTTCAAAAATAATGTTATTCTGAATCACCATTTCAGCCACTCTTTCCCAGAGTGATGGTTGTATCTATGACAGAATTCTAGAATCAGGCAGAATATTCAAGTTTTACTCTACAAAGCTGAGAAACTTCATGTTGGAGATCAGTACCTAGAAGTGCTGCATTCCTTTTACCCATCTTGTAAGAATGATAACTTCATATTCTTTGTAAGAATTTGACTTGATGAAATCAGATATTATTTGCCAAACACAATGAATTTAATTCTTTAAGAACTCCAATTCACTAGCTCTCTGGATGCACCCTGAGTTTCTGTTCTTGTGTTGTCCATCCCTTCTTTTCTTAAACATGCCGGCAAGACTCTCAGTTCGAAGCCAGAAGGCTTACTTCTCAAGTCTCCAAAATTTCCAGTTATTTTAACAATTTAGAGATCAATTTACATATTTTGACTCAGTCATATGTAACTTTTTTCTGGGGATGCTGAGAGAATATCTAGCCTCAAGAGCTCCAGAGCTTCATATTGGCTTTGCCTCATAATTGCATTATGATCTCCTGGTTCATGTCTTTTCATGGAGATCATAAATTATGACATGGATGGTGAAATTCATCATGAGTGATGATTCTGTCTTCCCTTATGTATCTGTGAGGTCAAATTACTCTTTCTTACATGTGTACATAAATGCATACATCTTAAACCCCTGATATAGTATGCTGTAGAACTGGTTGTTTCACATCAGCATATGATTGCTTTTCATTAAATTATCTTAATAGTATTCCATTGTTCTTTTGAAATTTCCATTGGCAAATTAGTTATCTCTAAAAATTTTATCTTCTTGTACAGTCATACAAACAATTACTGATTTTCTGATAAAGAAATCACCCGTTCACATTTACTCTGATTTTATTTTTCTTCAGTTGTAGATTTGAAACATTGCTGTGAATAGGATTAGAATTTTAAGCTGTTTGATTAAGCTTATTCATTGTTTTAACTGCAGATTTTAACAGCAACTTCTGGCTAAATTTGTGTACCCTAAAGGTCTAGTAAGAGCAAAGAGTTCTTTGAACCATTTGGAATAAGCAATAGATAGCTGTTCACATGCTTAAGATTCTTTTCTGAAATGCTTATTCATAGGGATGGTCCCACTGGCCTCAGCAAGGTTATTTATGTAAATTCTAGTTATCTCAGCAAGAATTATGGGACTGGACCCCCAGTGACCTTTCACAGTAGCACAGTCTGGATTGTCTTCCAAGTCTTCCATCAGAGCTTTAGAAGATATTTTCAGATTTTGGATTAAAATGCCAAAATGGCATTTTAATCTGATGGCTCGAAACATTTTTTGAATGATTAGAGTTAAAGACATCTGTCTATTCTGAGCAGAGGAAATAACCATAATATTACTGGGAACAATGTGATATCTATCAGTAAATGTTGCTTTTTAAAGTAGTAATTACTGTATATGGTATCTAACAGTCTTGTATTTTACATAAATTTGAAATCCCAAACACTCTTTCCCTTCAGCTATTCCAGATTTCCTCAGCTCTATTAAAAGTGAAAGCATTAGTGCTGAATTAGGCAGTATTTTGACGTACTTCAGGATTGAAAGCTTGTGGTTAATAGGCAGTAGAGAAGGATTTGTGCAGCTGTTTAACAAAGATTGGATGCCAGTATGTTTTTCACATATCTTTAATTCAAAAAGAAGTTGCAGATGCAAAAAAACGGTTTCAGGACTAGTTTAAACCTTGTGTTGTTTGACTAATTTGAAGTAATAGAACATAAAGTTGTCTGGCAGTTTTCAAAAGCACTCCCATGAGGACATTCCCTTATACTTTTAATGAATTATGCTGAAGTCAAACTAACATGTTTTGTTTCAGAACAAAGTCATCCCTGTCCTGTTCTTGTGTTCCCAGTCTTTGTTGTTCCTCAGATTTACACCAGTTACCTTAAAAATCCTTGTGTCCTCTAATGTTGAAAACGCTCCTATGCGTACACCTTATCCAGTAGCCTGACAGGGTGCTTCCAGGGTGCTTTGAAATTCTCAGGTCATCCAAATATTTTTGTTAGAGAGGCAGTGGAGAAAATATGTTCCATCCCAAGAGATAAAAAAGTCTACAACCTATTGTTTGCAGATCATACAAACATTCAGTATTAGTGTGCCCTTTTAGTTTGCAGTTCTGCCCATCTGTGTATTACAGTCAATTTCAAAATGTCAATTCTTTTGACACAGAAAAAGAGAGCAACATTTACAGAGGTCAGACTTGCAGATCCATTTTTCCTTTAATAAACAAAATGAACACGATGTTCTCTAGCCTCATATTTATGTAAAGTATAAAATAGTGTAAACCTTCTGGATGCGCAACTGAGATCGTTAATATAAGCAGCACATTATGAATATTCATCCCCAGCACACTATGGTTTCTGGCATTGCTTCCACTAGTATTTGATGCATTCATTTCTTTCCTGTTTTCCTACTTTAATATAGAGAGTGATTGCTTTATTTCCTAATCTCTGTGAATGTGAACTCCTCGGGCTACTGAAAAACTTACACTTTTGTCATTCTCCTACACACAGCAAGAGGCAAAGGGAAAAGGTTTTTATTCATTTGGTAATCTATTTCTTTTCTTATTTTTTTTTTCCTCAAATCTCAGCTTGGAAACCAGAAAGTAACTGCCCCTGTGATGGAGGTAAATGCTTCACAGACACACAGACAAACAGCAACAGAAGTTTCTCCACTGCCTCTTCCTCCTCCTGTGGTACCAGTTAACAGACCCTCTTTCTCACCAGACAGTGGCACCCATCTAGTACCATATTCTTTGCCAACGCTTGATGATTTTTTGCCTTCACGCTTTTATAAAAGCCCAGCTCTTTCACAATTTTCATATAAATACCCATACCTAGCTTCTGAAAGTATTATCCACAGGAACGAAACAGCCTCTGTAAGCACAGATTCTGCCATGAGTGAGTGCTCCTCCCGCACAGTGAGTGAGTCCTCCACAGCCATTCTAGATGAGCTGCAGACTTGTAGCTATGATACTACTGACTGCTCTGAAACACCTTCCCCAACCTTGAGCCAGATGTCCGCTGTGTCAGATGGCACCACCTTAACCAACACTGCTGCCACTTCTCATGTAATTATGCTTCCTTTTTTTTCCTCCTCCCTTTTGTTCAAACAGGTTGTCAAAGGGGAAAAGAATTCATTCAAACTTCTCTGTTATCCCATTACACAGACAAGTATTAGTGTTGGTATTTTTTTGTTTGTTTTGGGGGTCTGACAGTATGTTTTGCCACAGTTTTTTTTAAAAAAAAAATAAAAATCATTGGCATAGTGGATCTGGTAATGGGAAAATTACGTTAAGTTGTTGCACATATGTATGGCCAGCTAAGGTGTATCAAACACTTTGGTAAAAATAAATGAAAATAAAATCAATAAATAGCTGTTCCAAATGTAATAAAAGCAAGTGGTCTGTAAAGTTTGAATATATTTGTTTAAAGTATTGTTAGCAATGTGCAGATTTGTGGAGTTTGTAGCCTCTGGGCTACCACCATTTTTATTCATACTGAGGTACAGTTTTCAATAGTATAACTTGTAAATTCATAGTAAATGTTGGCAATATTTAACACAATATTTTTTTCCAGCCACGGTCACTGACTGCACAAAACTGTTTTTCTCTCATCTAACTAACTTTTTTCTCTTACACACAATTTTTTACAGGAGTGAACTTCATAATCCTGTAGTACCCAAATACCATGTTACTGTTCTCTTGCTTAAGTCAAGGAAAAAACCAACAGGCATTTAGACATTCTATACATACTTTCACTTTTCTGTATCTTAGTACACTCATATATGGATAGAAATAAGGTAGGGAATTTGAGTCAAATCCAGATCACTTCCTATTTCTTTTGAGATTATCCGCATGATTAAAATCAGGCAGAACAAAGACTTCATTTAGATTGAGCAATTTGTCACTGAATTACAAAATAGATGCTCTGAGACCAAAGTTCTACCGGGTCACAACAGTGTTCAAACTTCAGCATGCTATCATTTTTGAGTCTGAAAAGAACAGTGCATATATTTTTAGAGCTTCCTGTATGTCTTATAAAAAGTATTTTGAGCTCAAACTTGCACAGTCACCTGGGAAGTCAATGATCTGTTGTCAGATGAGTCTCCCACCAAAGGACAGAATTCCTCATACGTTCCTAAAAGCAATAAAGAAATCAAACTGCTGATGAGACCCACCTCTTCAATCTAGAAAACCCTTTGTCTCCCATCCTCTGTAGAGGTCAGACAGATGACTGTAAACGTACCTGTGAACTGAGAAAATTACGGGGAAGCTGATGGTGCACAGACGTGCTGCTGGTGGCTCTACTCCTATCATGACCTTCATTCTTGAAGGAGACTCCTGTTGGTTTCGTAGATCACTGAGAGATCAATAAAAGTAATACAGGGTTGTGCCACCCAGCGCTATGCCTGCATAAGACAGAACCATGCTTTCAAAGACATGTTTACCTTGGGAATGTTTGTTTATTCCTGAGGTCCTTAATGAAAGCAAAAAGGCTTTACAGTAGATATTCTGAGAAGCAGCAGCAGCATCAGGAAGAGCTGACTCAACAAAACTTTAAAATTTTCTGGGCAAAAGTCAGAGCTAAAACTGTGGTCAATTTGCCATACTTTTAATCACAGATTACAGCTGCTTTAAAAACCTGAAGTATGCTAATTGTAATTCTGACTCAGGCATATGCTTAGAATTGGAGTTAAAATCAGAGAATAGCTGGTTTGGGAAACTATTTTTTCTGATTCTATTCCAATTATGAACATTTCCCTTATAAAGTAATTTTCATGGGTTCTATTTGTTTATGTAGTTTTAAATTCTTAGAATCTAATGGAAACTTGGAAATGGAAGTACGCATTAGATATTTGCCTTTTTCCAAGTTCCGGGACTGTCTCAAGCTTCAAGAACTGGTCCTGACTATTTTAGCCTAACTCAGTGCCTTGAGGCCAGGGGTGTGCTGTGCAAAATTGTTGCACAAAACTGCTTAGACATCTGTAATGGGGGGACCTCTTTCCCTTTGCTGCCTTCTTCAGCAGAGAGGAAGTTAGAAAGCAGCTCCAGTCCCAAATAGATGCCTTCCTCATCTCTTTTTCAGAAGTCCAGAGAGCTCTTTCTGATACTCAGGCAAATTAAACGAGGTTTGAACCTGGTAGCTCAGAGGGATCTTTACAAGAGTTTGATTAACTAGCAGCAGAAGTAGGTGGCTCTGCTAGCAGGGGAGAACAGGTGAAGTGTACTGGAGAAAAAAATAAATGGAGGAGCCTAGGGAAATTAATATCATAAGAGAGATGACAATTATCTTCCCAGTAAAGTGGCAAATAAGTGCATTTTGGTGAAATAGTTATTTTATGTGTCATCTTACTTTCCCACAAAGGAAATTACCGAAGACAGTAAAAGGCCTAATTAATGAATAGGCATCTTAAAGATTTCATTTTGTTATAAAATCTGGGAGGCTACTCTGTCACATGGAACGAAAGCATCACATTCTCTTGTTGAAATATCCATAGCTCCCAAATGATTCTGAGGGCAAGACAGACCTTTGGAACTTGAAACTTTGCAAAACTGTCTTTTATAGCTAACCCTCTCAACAGTGCAAGGTGCATCAGACAAACAAATGCAATAGCCGCCTCCACGGTACCTTTCCTCAAAGAGAAAGTTGTTAGGAACTAAGAAATCATAGTTGAGCTGATATCCTTTCTAAAGCTTTTAGAAGCAATCCCAAAAATGTCGTATATGGATGTCCCACATATACATTTATAAGTGGTGTCTATCAGCTACTTGTGTGGATCCTGTTTTCATAATATTTTGTACTGCTTAGTGTAAGATATTATCTTACAGAAATTCATAGGAGTAGCTTTCCAATCTACAAAGAATTCACACTAGTTCTACTCCTCTTTTCAGGGAAAGAGAAGCCCCACAGTAAATGAGTAAGAAGGTGTAAGGTTCTGGAAATAGCTACACTCTGCCTTCCCTAGAAACAAGCTTTCCCCAAAAAATAATCTGCAGGAAAAGAGAATGGGTGAAGCCCTGAAGTAGAACTGATATGGTTGGCCTCATCTAGGAACCTCACCTGAAAACATGACTTCATAGCTCTTGAAAAGCTATCTTCAAGCTCATACAGCTTTTGTATTCTTACAGCTCCAAGTTCTTTTAGAGGGAAGGATAATGTGAGAAAAGCCAACTTAGTTTACATTTTGGTTCTTGACTGTTAAGGGAGGAAACATTTAAACACAAAAGTTTTAATGGACACATCACCACAACACAAACTTTTTATCTCAGTTCTGAAAACAGGCATCCTTAAAATGAGAAACCCCTGAATGCATCTTGAAGTTCACATCATGTCTGCATAGGAGACATAATTTGTTCTGTTCTCTTAGCTATTGGAGGCCGAGACATTAAAGGTTTTAAATCAAATCAGTAATCTCCAAAACACAAATGTATGCAAGAGATCATGAACCATTTCACTTTTAAATGTAAAAATAATATGCTTTCTAATACATTTTTTACTTTTGCTTTGCTGCTTCAGATAGTCCGATGTTTTACATTTACAGTATGTTTTAGTTCTCTTTTGTTATGTAAAATTAAGCAAAGTTGTAACGCTTCTGATTCTCTTCAGAAGAAGTTTTGCATTATAATAGATGTTACATAGAACTCCCCATCCCTTTTCTGCTGAAATATTCACTGCCTACTCATTTCAGTCAATGCTTTCTCAATACTTCTGTTTTGATCCTTGCAATATTCCCCACAAAAGTGCTTCAGCTCAGATGCGGGGATTCTAAATCTGAGGGCAGGGAAAGAGATTGATTCAGAAGTACCTCTTGTGACTGAAGCCTAAATGGCTTGTGATGCTGCTGTACTGCCAGCCTGCTTGACTTTCCCATTTTATTTATTTGATTTTGTTCTGTTGTTTCACGGCTGTGTGTTGTTGTTTCGGTTTGTTTGTTCGGTTTTTTTTAATTGATGCTATTTATTTTTATTTTGATAAATTACATATCAGCATCCCATAGTCACTTCACCTGGCTTCCATTTTTTAAGGAAGCTTTGACTCACTGTTTGGCTACTCTTAATGAGACTTTTCCCTTCAGTCTGCATAGAAGCTCCCATTAATTTCAATAGGGCTTGACAATGTGCATTTTGGGAATGTCTCTTGGAGTGAGTGATATGTGGCAGGCCGCCTTTGTCACATGATGAGAGGAACTTTTATTGCCATCTTCATTTTATATTGCTGTCAGACCTCTGCAGACCTTGTTTGTGCAATCTTTGTTGTCTTGACCATGGTCTTTCTGTTACCTTCCCACGACTTCTGCATGCTTCACAGACAGCACATAGGAGAGAAGAGGGAAGGTACAAGGTATATAAGGAACATATGCTGCTCCCCTTGTGAGGAGTTTTGTATTTCAGTGAAAGCAGGTGCCATTATGGCTAGGTACCTGGAAACTGGTGGTAGTTGTGTGGGTGACAGTCTTACATCATTCTTTGTTTGGAATGGCAGTCAGAGGGCTTTGTGTGTAGTTTAATGGGATGTTGTTTTGTTTCTCTCAGGCTCAGATCACAGTGAATGGGAACTCTGGCACTGCTGCCAGCCCAGTGAGTCACTTTCAAAGGCCTTTTTCCCCTTCTTCAGCTTACCCTCCACCATCTTCACTCAATTCCAACATTGTCATCATGCAGCATGGCAGGATGATGGGTAAGCCTCTCACAGAAAGTTTGCTTTATACATTGTGCAACATATTCCAATTCATGTGGCAAAGACTGCAAACAATTGCAGAGTGCTTTACATCCGTAATGAAGGTATTGTCTGTTCATCTACCTTGGGAAGTAAATGCAAAAAAACCCAGTATTTATTGTTAAATGCCTTAGTGATCCTGAACTGGAGTTGCTATTAAGTTTTATTATGTGTGTGTGAGAGTGACCTCTTGCAAACTTTCTACTACCTTTACTGAGGAAAGAACATGTATAAAAATAGCTCAACCTGTGCAACCCCTTCAGGTTTTGCCTTCTTTAAGAAACCAAGGGCCAACTTTGTACACGGGTTCTCCCCACAACTTCCGTAATCTTCAGTACTACTACCAACAAAGGGAGGGACTCTGGGCTTTTAAACACCTAAAGTCGTGTTAATCTATATATTTCTTGTAGGGTGTTGTTAATTTTTTTTAAAAACAATACATTGTCAGCCTTAGAAAGGTGCTTTGTCAGTCCAGCTTTGCCAGAACGATCATTTGCATGCTGCTTTTCCTATCAGTGTTATGCATATTCAGATAAGACTATACATGCAAAATAATTAGAATATGATCCTGGAGTTTGCTTTTTTTGTTGTGCATACTGTGAAATTCGGTGACGGTTCTCACTCTGAGACTCACAACTTGAACACATGCTGCTACCCCTATCATAATGAGAAGTACAAAAGCTGTATAAATGGGTTTCTTCACGCTCCAAAATTCTAAATTCTTTGTTTTCTTCTGGCTTGCTGATCTGAAGGCCTACCAGTTCTTTTTGGATATACCTGAAATAAGTAAACCATTTTCCCTTGACTTTTACACTTGTATGATGCTGAAATTCTGTGTTCTGCAGTAACAGCCAGATTTAATTCTCCTTACTCATGTAAAAATCCCCCTGTTGGCCTCAGTTTGAGGCCTATGAAGAATGAAGGATCAAATCCAAAATGTTTTCTAAATTTAACAACACACAAGGCCGAAATATTTAGACATTTGTGATGCAGAGTTGCCCCTCGCCATATATGTATAGCACTGGATTATTTACAGCATTTCAAACTTGAGTAAACAGCTGAAACAGCCATGCCAAATCCAGCTCTCTGCAGTAGGAGTGAGCAGAAATATTCAAATTAAAATTAGATTCTTCCTTCAGAAGAATCAACAGACCTTAATATCACATAAAGGGCAATTGTAATCTTTGCCAGTAACATTAGAATATTTATTTTCACTCCCTACATTCGTTTATCCTGCAGCAAAATGTCTCACAAGCTCTGTACCTGCTCTTGCAAAAACAGATGCTTTGTCACAGCAGCCCACTAATTTACTGAAACAGGCTGCCTGAAGGAGTAGGGCTGGTTTTCCTGCATACAGGAAAGAAGTACATAATCTGCAGCAGCAAAAATCTCCACATGACACATTCTACCAATGAGGTGATTTTTGTTAATTAAATGACTGAATTTTAGAGGGAAATTGTAATAGGGGCATATTAATTTCATTAATTATAAAGGAAGATTTGGGGAAGAGGGATAGAAATATTGTGAGTCACCACAAAACAGCAGCAGCCTGCACAGTTCACCTAACTAAAGTACTGTAGGTGGATCACCAGATTGTTCTATAGATGCAAAGATACTGAGGTCCGTTTTTATGGATTATATGCAGAGGTACTTAAAACATACCAATGTAACTTGAAGGGATGAAAATAGTGTGTTGGATTTTTTTTAAAAAAAACCAAAACACAACTATTAATTCGTCAAAACGTTTCTAAATACATATCACATGAGCGTTTGTGGAGGGCTATTTGGAATTAGCTGCTGTGCTTACAGAATAACAATTTTCTATAGTTTGTTAGGCTGGGGAGAGGGGAGAAGTTTTGAAATTATATGACTCATTTCAAGAAATGGATAGGAAAGGTGCAAGACTGCTTTATAGGAAAAAGGCTGCTGCTGCAACTATTTCTCAACAGATTTTACTGTATTTGGGGGGGGGGTCCTCTTTTTTTTTTTGTATGTGAGCAAGATTCTGTGAAAAAGTATCTCTAATCTAAGAAGATCTGGTTATACCTGTTTGGCCCTTAGCTAGATCTATAATTCTCTTAATGTAACATCAAATATGTCAAAGCTCCGTCTAAGACAGGTTTTTTTTCAAAGCATTGTATGTGTATGTGATTAAGATTGTTATTAGTCTTTCTACTGCATACTGAAATGAGGAGGCATGTTATAGCTGCCAAGTGTGATTTTGTATCATTTTACAGTATTCTGTCATGTTATCTTTACAGAGTCCACAGAGACATACTCACAGCATGTTCAGACTGTTGGCAGCAGCACCACCACCAGTACAATACCAATCTGTAGATCCTCAGAAGAAGAAAAAAAAATTACAGTCATTAAAGCTCCACATTATGCAGGGATTGGCCCGGTAGATGAATCTGGAATCCCTACAGCAATTAGAACGGTAGGAAATTCTGAGGAATCTGTGTATGAACTCATACAATGAATTGATTGTTGGTAATGGGTTTTTCACATTCTTCTAGTCTTATATAATGTGGAATACAGTGTGCGTAATCAGCGAGCTCATGAATATAATATTGTGTGTTGACGGAAAAGGAGAATGCTGATGGGAGCATAATTGGGCAACCTCATGTTTCTAGTTTTAATTAGAAGTAGCCAAAACTTTGTGTCTCTTTCCTGCTTCTATTGCAGGTCTTACCTTTTGGAGATATGCAGTAATTGCATGTGTTTTATTATTTCTAAAATAAACTTTATACATACAACATGTATGCACACATGCAAGTATACATATATATGTGTGTATATATAAAAGTATTGTGCTTATGCATTTTGAGGGGGGGAGCAGTGATTCTTGCATCGTCAGGGTAGTGTAGAAATGATAATAATCTAAGTAACTAGCGTTTTTGTGTAAGTGCAGTATATAATCATCATGCCCTTGAGGGACATAAAAACGAATAGCGTGGAAGCCCTTTCTTTGTGACTAGCCCAGTTTTGATCATCGGCCACCAGTCACTGCTTGAGTGGTCCCAGGATGTCGAACTGAAGAGTTTTGTTTTCACTATGATGAAGCATTCTTTCCACTCTGCTGTCAGGGCAGCCTCTTCTGGCTGGTCCAGAGAGCACAGTGGCAGCTGATCTGGGTCCGTAAGAGAAGTGCTTACTGGCCTTCCCAGCCGGAGGAGAAGTGCTGTGCTAGACGAAGGAAAAGTAAGAAGAGAGTGGGAGCCAGGATGAAAGCAGCAGAGCCCTTGCAGGTGAAGTTTTTGTGAGGTGCAAGGATGTAGCAGCTGTTGGATGTGTCCTCTCTGCCAGTACTGACATATGGGGCTGTGTTGTATTGCCAAGGACTGCTTCAGCGGATTGAAAAATTAGGGGGAAAATCAGGAATTGATGGAAAAAAGCAATAGGAAAAATTCAGAATAAGTGGTAAGATGGGGATAGTTTTGATAAGAATGGGGGGAAACTCTGGCATTTCTTGCTTTATTTTTCACATAAAAGGTAATATGATCAGAATCTTTTTAAAATGAAGAAATGTGTTTTCAACAATGCTCTAGCTTCCTACCCTCTTTTTAAGTAAATATGTCTTTATGCTTTATGTAGGATAAAGTAATTAATTTTTTTTTTGTTTTTTTTCAATAACAGATTGTTCTATTAGGGTACATATTAATCATATAAGATTATAACAAAAATCCACCTCAAGCGTGCTTAACGGAGTTGGCAATCTGTCAACTTATATTTAAATTTCGGACAGTGCAGTCTGAATCTCTCAGATTTTCTCCTAAAAGCATAATGTAGTTTGAATTAGGGCATTTTTCAGCTGGATTTACTCTGATTTTTGTTATGTTTCAGTTTCAAAATACCTTGTAGCTTGTAAACTTTATATTATAGAAATTAAAGCACAATGAGATATCAGCTAAAAGATTTTTCTAGCATGTGTGTGTGTCTCGTGTGCCACTTTGTGTCCTTATTCTGTTTCCTTAGGATTTAGCTGGAAATAAGATTGTTTTCAGGATATTGACTTGAGATTATATTTTAAATGTGCACGAGCATATTTGAGCCCCTTGTGCCCTAGATGTGTGAGAACGAAGTTGTCAGCAAAAGACTCAAATACGCTACACCTTGACATCTCTCAGAAGTGCAGTGCTATGCAGAAACATGCAAAAGGGCTATAACTGCATTTCCCCACGAACAGTAGAAGGCAGGATATATCAATTGCTCTTTCTCCAGGGTCGGCGAACAATACAAATATGAACCTTCCTCCAGAAAGTTCTGCCTAACTCCATCTGGAGAGAGAATAAAGTTTTCAACTGAGTTGAGTTTATCTTTGCATGCAAAGTTTAGAAGTTCCTTATTTTTCCATCCGTATGAAAATGGCAACAGTCTATCAAAAAAAAGCAGTAAATGCAGGTTCGTGGGCGATACAGGTAATATACACAGTGTTTGAAAACACTAGACTACTGAAAGGTAAACTTGCAAGTTAATAATTGGGAGTATTGGTATTTCAGATTTGGAACGTTTTTTTCAGGAGCAGAGAGATTTTTGAAGGTTTGCTTATTTCCTCCAAGTCTGTCTCTACTCTCAGGACATGGTTTGTGACAGCTGTTTAGCCAAGGAAAGCAGAGGGATGTTCTCTTCGCTTTCGATTTCCTGCAAAGCCTCTGTCTGAAGCTGCTGAGAGGGGAAGGTTTCCTATAAAGCTTTCCTTTTTCTCAGGATCTCCATCCCATGTTAGCATGTTCTTTCCACACAAATTGAACTCCTACCAGCTCTAGGAAGTGCAAGTCTGAAGCCTGAAAATTCAGGTCATTGTTAAGTTCTACCACCGTGCCAAGATCTGCCCCAAAGATGATGAAATTCCAAGGCATTAAAAATTAAGTCTTTGGAAAAGAGAGGGCAAAATGCTGTTCACACAGAAAAGCATTCAGTGAAATGGCACTGCCAGAGTTTACCACTGACAGAATCCTAGGAAAGGAAAAAACAGGTTCATGGAAAGCAGTATGACTGTACTGGTTTAGACTATGCAAAATGATTGCTTATGTCTATCAAAATTAATCAATAGACTGAAAAGGCTTCTATTACTAAGAATGAAAAAAAAAAAAAAAAAATCAAGTCCCACCAGATTTCTTTTCTGTACTTAGTGATGTAATGTTTCAACTAGAAAAAGAACCTGCAGAAGGCCCACTGAAAGTCATAAATGCCTTCTTTAATTGCATACTTTCTGATGGATTATTAGAATGTTGCAATGATTATGGACTCTCTTAAGCACCAACTGCAAATACTTCTTATGTCCTCTTCACACTATTTAGCTGATTGTTCATTCATATATGAGGATACCATGTTCCAACATTTAATTGCACCAGCTATAATGTATGCAAAGCAGGATGGCATCTGAATGGCTCGGTGCATTGTGAATACTGCTCATTCCTCAAACAAATGTTGGTATGTGGGATTAGTGAATATAAATTGAGAAAACATACTTTAACATTAATTTATCCTATTCCTTAATTAATCCTATCTGGCTTATAACATAAAGCCCAATTATTGGTTGAGGCTATAAACACCAGGGTGGAGGTTGAGGGGGAGATGATGAGAGAAAAACATTCAAATGTCCAGAAAAAATGTTGGCATACCACCTTCTCTGGTCACGTGGGAACTTCTCCATACCTGATCTCTACATGGAAAAGCATCCTGTTGATTTGTGAACAACCTGATTGATAAGAAGAATCCATCAAAGAGATATCTATGCATCTTTGTCCCTTAACAAACAGTAGGATCGTAGCAGTAATACTGGGGCACTGTTTCCAATCTATTCACCTATCAATGAGTCAAGCTCTATTGAAAGACTCTTCTGGGTTTGTAGTGCTGTGGGAAATGAGTGCTATGGAGGTTATGCCCATCAGCATTAATTCCTTCAGACCTTCTGAACTTCCTTGTAAACTTTTGAATGTAGATGACCTTGGAGCACCAAACAGCATACTTACTTCAGGTTCAGCTAAATTATTATTACCAGAGTTCCAATAGCACAGATGGTTAATACCTTTAGGGAAACAATGTCAAAATGGTCCAAAATAGCTTCTAGATATCTTCTTTTTGTCAGAAGTCAGGAATGTTGGTAGGTGAGGAAAGGGACCTGATCTTGACATGAAACTACATCTCCTTCATCCCTTGCAAGCAGGTCTGGGTAAGAAGTATAACCTGCTATTTAACTTACTGTCTTTCCCAGCAGATTCCTGAGTTCTTAGTTAACTGTCAACTCTTTTTTTTTTAAACAATTTTTTTAAAAATGTCGTTTAGTAGCAATTTTATGAGAACTCGTATTGATTCCTCAAAATACAGAAGCACTTTCTGCTTTATTTAAGGCAAATGTGTGATTCACCATAGGTGGCGCGGAGCCAGGTGAACACACTCAGATCTTTGGTTATTTTGAGAAGATTGTAAAGAAGAATTTGTGGATTTTCACTTTTCATGGTAAAGAGGAGTGCGCAGAGTGATTGCAGATTTAGTATTAGCTAATGCAAGGTAATGTAAAACAAGAGGAGTCTTTTGTATTATCACTGTGTACCATGAGGTTTGAAGATAATTTTGTACATCTGCATTAAAACTTCTGGTTTTCTGACTACTGTGAAACAAGTGAAATTTTAGGACCTAATAATAATAGTACTGAAAACATGTTTGACTTTATATTATCTCCTTTTCTGAAATACTATCATCCATTCTCAAAAAAAAAAAAAAAGATGCAGAAGGGTAAGAGACAGAAATAATTAGAAACATGAGCAACTATTGATATGAGAAGAGTCTGGAAACTTTGGGATCACTTAGTTAACAAAAGTAATGTTAAGTATAACTTAATGAGTGGTTATTGAAAGGTATATTGTATTCACTTTTCTCAAAATAGAAAAATAAGTTAAAAATAAGTTGTCTGGAAAAGGAATTTAAAATGGAGAAAGGAAATGCTGTTTGTTTACAATCCAAACATTAAATCTTAAACACTTAAATAAGTGTTGTCTTAATTATTTTCTTGGTAGCATTGCAAAGTTTTTCTGCATTATTTAACAATTACATTTTGAAGATAATTTAGGTGGAAATTGCCAGGAGCTCTTCTTCGAAAGAAGCTCTTCTTACACGCTTGTAATTGCTGAGGTGTTTGTATTTTGCTGTAAAATATCTAGCATTCATCGTTGTCAAATATAGGGCACTAAGAAGATAAACTCTTGATCTGGCAGTAATTCCTGTATTCCTAACTATCAGAGTCCAAAACTGATTCAGTCTTTAGTGTCTTCCAGACATGTTACAGGAATTCCTAGATGAAAGGCACAAATATACCATGTGAAATAGATGGTATAAAAATGACATTATTAAACAGGGGTCAAAACATAATGGACTGTGTGTCCAGAATAACATTAAATATCTGAAAAGATCTGTACACACAGGTATTTATGTTTTTTGGTTTATGATGTTAATTGTTAAACACTGTATTTTGTTTAGACAGTTGACAGGCCGAAGGACTGGTACAAGACAATGTTCAAGCAGATCCATATGGTTCATAAGCCTGGTAAGTATGCTTTTATCTTGGCTGGATAGTTCTCAGTGGTATTAAAAAAATGTGCTTTTCTACATTTTGGTTGCCTGCTATGTGAAAATACAAGTGTTCACCAAGTGTCAGATAATAAATCAAATAAGCAAATCAGATGATAGATTTTACTGCAGAGAGAACTATTTTCCTCTGCTTAGAGATGAAATATTCTAAAGGGTTTATTTTATTACTGGAACTAAATAAAAATTTAAGTGATTAAGATAGGTATGCAGCCCATATGACTCCAAGTCACTGGGAAGCTCAGTGAAGTGATCCTTATCTCTAGTTTGTGGGATGAGAAACTGGCCACTGCAAATCTCCTATCATATCAGCTTTCTTCTGGAGAGCTCAGGTGTTAGAACAGCACTGGCTAGTAAATAGGCTGTTTTGAGGAGGCATTTTCTGTATGAATTGGATTTTTTTTTTTTTTTCTTATAGAATATCTTACTAGGTTTTGCTAAAGTGGAGCTTTGGTGACATTACTAGCTTTAGAGTTAACATCCATTATCATGATTGTCACCAAGGACGTCAAGAAACTGTATAAACAGCAATTGTGTTTATTACACCTCCAGAAGGAGGATGGGTTTATTTGTCTGAGGTAAAGCTTGCATTCAGTATGGTCACACAGAATGTTAGTGGGAGAATAAAAAATGTAAGCAGGAAAATTCTGGTTTACAAGATCTATTTTGAACACTAGTCACGTGGTAGATATTTGAGGTTGCTTTTTGTGATAGGAAAACAACAGTTTAATAGTCTCCAGTAGAGGAAGAGCTGACAAAAGGAAGAAATGGAGTTTGGGTAAGGGAGAAGAATGAACAAAAAGCTATAATTTGCAATTTAGCAATTCAGTGCTAACCCGAAAATATATCATATGGGTGGCATGACCAGAAGGTACCATTTTACCAATAAGATGGTAAAAATAGCATATGGTAAGTATAATGGGAAGACAGAGTCTTCAGAAAACACCCATGAGATGAGGAAAAGAAGTACACTGCTTGATTGCCTACCTATCTTCTGTTCGTATCTGCAAAATCAAAGCTCCGCTGCTGTGATAGACTGGCATGTATTGCACTCCTGTAACATGTATATTTCTTTTTGTAGATGACGACACAGACTTGTATAATACTGCATATGCATACAGTACTGGTAGGAATTATTCCCTCACTTCAAAATGAGTCTTTTGTTAATGTCAGCAAGTAACAGGGGTAGTTAACTATTCATGCTTGCTTTTATAATACTCACATGAACACTTTTTATCATCTTGTGGGATCTCAGTTGGTGCTTTTTCATGACTTTTTTCCCAAATGAAACAAAGTTTAATTTTGGTTTCAGTCTTACTAGAGCAATGAATTGCAGCTGTGGGCCTCTTACTGCAGACAGGACACACTAATACTGGCGTTTCTTGATCACGTTGTACTTGCTTTCACTAGTGATTGTGAGTAACACAGCCTTTCCTTATCGAAATGAAAAGGGACAACTGTGTGAAAGTACAAATGCTGATTATTGACATAGGAAGACAAAAAGATTGTCCTGAAAACACCTTTTAATATATGCAGTAAGAGTGCCTAATAAAAATTATTCTGTTTTCTGATCTTGTTAATTTTTGCTATAGGCACTGATTTTACTAATTTATTTAGCTGCAAGAAAAATACATATTCATCTCAGACATGTAACTGTTGTCTGTTTTGGAAGATCATAACTGTGCAGAAAAATTATTTACAAAACCAAAATTGCAAGTGTGAATAAACTATATTTGCAAAGAGCCATAGTGCCTTGTGCAAAAATACCAGTCATAACTATTCCGTTTCAGCGTTTGTTACATTCCACACGCTCTCATACTGCCTTTTCCTGTACTGTTGGGAGCATTTGCTGTGAGTCGGTTGTTTGAGATCTACTTGGACTCTTGTGATCCTCTTCAAGATACACTATTGCCTCATTGTCTGTGACTAACAATGAAAAAAAATCAGCATTTCCTGCCTATTCCTTCTCATCATAGAATAACTGAGGCAGGATGAGCCTGGGAATTAATGACAAGCTGTCATTAACAGCTTGATGGATAAATACAGCCATTAACTTCTCCCCACAACCTAGCCCAAATTAATCATTAATTTATTTTAATTATACTGCACTTCACCTGTGTGTTTGTAGTTTTACACAGAAATACAGGAAAAGTATTCTAATGAGCTACATAGTATACAGCAACGTACTTCTAAAAGTGCATGTACACATTTTTGTAACCTTGCAGCTTTATTGAGTCTGGGGGTTCTTGTAGCATTCCGTGTTGTGTTTTATTAAAACTCATTCTCATGCTGTGACTGTTTCTGGTTTTGCTTTATATTAGGTAGCTACAGTCCATCCTTCTCTGCTCAGGCACACCCAGCTGCAAAGACACAGACGTACAGACCACTGTCTAAAAGCGCTTCTGACAGTAGCTCTGATGCCTTTAAGGTCTCCTCCCCTTTACCACCTCCACATGTGCCACCTCCTGTACCACCACATCGTATGAGGGAAAGGTCTACACCCGAAAAGTAAGCGAGCATAATTTCAAAAATTGTCCTTGGTATGTACAGTAATACAATTACAGGATATCACAAAGGATAAAATAGCAGCTATAGAATAACATGAGTTCAAGGGCTTTATTCAAGGGACAATCAGGTGATGAGGGGTACTCATCAGTAGTGTGGGCATCATACATGGTGCTGCCATTTCTTCAACATGCTGAAGGAGTGCTTATTCTTACAACTGACACCATCATGAGCATTTAAGATTTTCATTCTTGTTAGTGGGATTGTCCTGCTTCTTGTGTTTCAGAACAATCCATGCTCTAGCCAGCTGTCTTGAGTATTTAGCCTCTGAGTAGGAAAGGCTATTTATGGTGCCCAGTAGCAAAGAGAAAGCATCTAAAAGATGTAAATTGAAATTCAAGGAAGAACAAAACTGCAAGAGTGCAGCAGTCAAGCCATATTTCCCTAGAGCTCAGATGAGCTTTATATCCCCATTTTTTCAATCTCCATCTCTGTTTTGGTAGACCAAGAAGGTGTTTGCACATTAAAGGAGCATTTCAGATTTCTCATGGTTTTCCAGCTTCAAAGTTGCTTCACAAAACCAGGTCCCAGTGGTTAGAATCCAGTCTGAAAAAGATTAACGCTTAGTAACTCAGGAAAGAAATGCTTATTCTTCTGATAATACCATGCAAAGTGCCCTGCACACAAACTCTATAGGCTTTTCAGCACATCTGTAGCTCTTAGCTCAAGGGAAAAGCTTTTTCTTTAGTGTTTACATTCATTAATGCTACATGTTAATATAATACTGTGTTATTATGCATTTGTAAGTGTGTGTATATATTTTCTGTATGAAAATGGTCATTTTTTGTTTCATTTGTGGCTACAAGCCCAACTCTCTTGATTACACTCAAGCAACAAAACAATTTCCCTATTTTTCTCAGTTTGACCATTGTTAACATTTTCATATGTTGAAACAGAATTATATTAAACAGTTTTAAATAATTTGCAGTTTGAATAAAGTATTATGAGAAAAGACCATACTGTATATTTAAAGTTAAGACCATTACTGTGGCTTTTTGAAAAATTTGTAGGTAGTGTCAATCCAAAAGGTAATCCAGCTGATATGCATACTGTAGAGGAAAATGAGGTTGCTCGATGGTTACTGATTTTGGCTACTCCTCTTGTTGTGAAGAGGAAATGCTAGGGGTTAGAGTTGAGCTACCTCCCAAAGGCCATGAGGTTTTGTTAACAAGTCACATAAAAGTGTAAATTTTGTTAGCAAGGCATCAAACTACGGATCTGTTTGGTTTTGATCTCTGAATTGTCGTGGTTTAGGGTCAGGGCAGTCTTCTAGACCTATAACAGATGTTCTCTGTTAAACCTCTCTCTCCCTAATGGGGAAGAGAAAGGGTTTAAGGGAGAGAGACTTATCAATTAGAAAAGGAAACTAGAACAGCTTCAATGGAAAATGAAAATAATAATGATAAAATAAAACATTTACAAATATATACAAAACCAGTATTGACCCCAGTTCCCCCTGATGGCAATTACGTCACCGTCACCACTGATGCTGTGGAGCAGGCACTGGGAAAGTCCCAGACTAGGCCCAGTAGCAGATGGGGACCGTGTTCAGGAGCTGGATTCTGGTACTGGATTCAGGAACGCACAGATCAGGATCGAAGGCAGAATGGACAGAGTCCTCCTCAGATGTCAGTCATTGGAGAAGGGAGGAAGAGACAAGCAAGAGCCGAGAGATGATCCTTCAGTTTTATATTGAATATGATGTATATTTTATATGATGTATATGGGATGGAACACCCCGTTGGTCAGTTTAGGGTCACCTGTCCTGTCCGCTCCTTCCTTTAGGTGCGGCCTTTTACTTTCTGCATCCCCAATGTGGTACGCAAGATCCAGCTGTGGCCTTGGTCCACATACCAATCCTTGGTACTAACTCTAAACATGGAGCATTATCACTGCTAGAGGCAGACACTGCCTGTGCAAATGTGCTGCTAACTTCAGAAGGTGCAATTAGTTAGAAAAACTTACATGAAAAGAAAAATCACTGAACAGAATTAGTTCTGTTCTAACTCAAACCAGGACATGAAGTTATGTGAGTCATCATCTTGTGTTAGGCCAAAATGCTTTGGTCACAAAAACTGAAGCCTGTTGCAGTTTGTTTTGTCAAGCTTGAAATAACTGCTTCAGCACTGAATTTGGATGTTTAGGCTCTCATTTTGATCTCCTGCATGATAAAGATAGACAGTGGAAATCTATGTTCTCCAGGCCAGGGGATGCCAGACATGTCAGTTATGCTTGGCCTGCTGCTGACAGCTATAGCTCGTCAATGTTTTCCTGTCATTGGGAGATTCTTTTTTTAATTGCTTATAAAGCCTGAGTATTCAAAATTTCACATAAGAGGCTTAGGTCCACATGCATCACAGTTTCATAGCTGGGAGGCAAGATATGGTTTGCATTAACAGTTGGGCTCAAAAATATAGTCCATAAGGGATTATCAGCTAAACGCTGTAAATTAGGTGAACTGAGTATGAATCAGAATTTCAGTAGCATCCTTATTCTTCAGTGACTCAACAGTATAATGCAACTTGATCAGAACACTTCCATTTTCCTGTTCATTCTCCAAAAATACCTTTTCTGCTATGAAATGATTTTTTTCCTCAGTGAAAATAAACAATACAGCCATGTAGAACTACTTCCCTTGAAATGTCAGGAGTTTTATTAGAGATGTCTGTGTCCCAGAAATTGCATTCACAAACATACTGTAAACAAAAGCTACCCCATGGATTTTTTTAAAAGCATGTGACGTGTCATGTTATGTCAGGTCACATCAAACCACATCTCATCAGAAAGGCTGATAGAACTGATAGAATTTAATCAGTGCATGCTCTTTCTTATTGTAAACACAGACAATAGCTGATAGGATTTTCCATTTCCTCCATTTCTTGAGTTATTAGTGGGTCATTTTACACAGAGCTAAATAAAAAGATGTGTGAGGTACGGTTTTCCAAATGCGATATAGGTAGCAAATACGAAAACTGGTACGAAAGGTATCTCTCACTGTGATAGTAACCATCTAACTATCCACCAAAAAATGTATAGGTATCTATTAAAATAACATGGCAAGTGACTGAAAAAATATACTACTAGGGGTTACTTCTGATTCTTTTGCACAGAACTATTAAATTGAAAGCAAATTTTACAAGGATATTCAGGAGCAGTTCTACTACATATCAGAATAAAGAGCGTCTATTAGCTTTTTATACTGTCTTTTAAAATAATTCCTCATTTTTTGTCTCGTAATTTCTTTCAATATGGAATATCATATTGTGTGATGACAAAATCACTTGCCTACATTAGTATAGTGCATAAAGCAAGTACAATGAATTTGCTATTTGAGAAGGTGTGTCATGGTATTTTTGACCGAGTGTATCAGGGAAGTTTTTTAGCTGGTCTACCAGTTACAGTAAAAGTATGAGTGATCACATAGACTGGACATGTCTAGTGTTTTTCCTGCTGTACCGAGCATACCTGCTGTAAACACATTAAGATGATACAGTGATTAAAACATGGGGACGCTAGGCCAGATGTTACACAACTGAAAACTGGAAAGAGAAACCCTGCTGAGATTGGTTTGGTTTTGCATGTGTCTCTTGCACAGAGCTGTAAAGCAAATGGCAACGACAGTAAATTAACTCAATTGCTCATATTTGTTGTTTAGAAATGACTGGGATCCCCCTGACAGAAAGGTAGATACCCGCAAGTTCCGTTCTGAACCAAGAAGTATTTTTGAATATGAGCCAGGGAAGTCATCAATCCTTGAACATGAAAGACCGGTAAGACACATAAGTGAAATGGGTAATACGCTACGAGGTTTGATGAGAGCTCACATTTTTTATTATTTACTACTGATTATAACTATTTAGATGAATACTAAAGGTCCTTTTTCAAATATGATTTTGTAGCAATTTTGCCTTAGCTCTTTCCTGATTGTTGTGTTGAAAAAGAGGATTTGGCTTGTTTGCCAAATGTTTTTTCCAGTATTTCCGAGAAATCAAACCACCAACGTCCAATGGAAGCTGAGCAGAACTGTGAATTAAAGGAAACTGTTTTTTCTAATTGGCATGCATCTCCAGCACTCATTTTCAATAGTGTTAACAGAACCTATGATATCTGATTCATCAATGCCTAAAAATAAACTCTTTGCATTTTCAGGATGTGCCTAATTTATATCTAAGGAGATTTTGGCCAAATACTGGTCAAGGTTGCCCAGAGTCTGTGGAATCTCTATTTCTGCAGGTGTTCAAGGCTCACCTGGAGCCAGCCCTCAGCAACCTGATCTGATTAGACCTGCTTTTAGCAGGAGGCTGGACTAGATGACCTCTGGAGGTCCTTTCCAACCTCAATTACTCTGTGATTATCGAGTGTATATTAACATGTAATTGGAAGTCTTTATATCTGCTTTCTCAGTAATGATTGCAATTGTGGAATTTTTCACAAGCATGTCTGATAAAGCTATGCTTAATGCATGTAAAATGGCCATTAATAGAAGCTTTCACCCGCTGAAAGACATGTTCACACAGCCTTTCTAATTTACCTTTGTGCTGTTTTAATACTGTCTTATGTTAGGAAGACTGGTATGTATCAGTGACAGTAATTTCTTTTCTTGGTCTTTTACTTTGAGGTTGAAATGGTTGAGGGAGTCCAGTTTTAAAGAAGGGGTTTATGTAATCAATACTGGATTATTATTTGGTTTTGTATCATGGTGTTGCATGCTTGTTCACAGAATTTATTTTAATAATTTAAAATAAATTAAACAAATAATTGAATTCCAGAATATGTAGTATGTCAACAGTATGAAACATCTGTACTAAGCACCTTTCCCTTGTGTTTTTGTGGTCTTTGCAGGAATATAATTTTCGTTAGCTAGTAAATACTAAGATGCATTTCTATGTTTTTTCAGAACTGATGCATTTTTTCAGAGGAAATTGGCATTTCTATTGGAACTGCTAATTAAACAATATAATTAAATGAGATTTAGTATTTATTGGGAAGATGAACTTAAATAATTTTATTTAAAAGGTAATGGCATTTGTTGTGAGCACTTTTTTGATTGCTCTGGATAATTTATACACATTGAGGTCATTTACCAGCCTTCCCAATCCCAAAGAATGACATATTCAAGCAGATTCAACAGATTCAAGAACAGCAGATTCAACTTAAAAAAAAGAAAGTTACAGTGATGTTTCAGGAATGGCTTCACTATATATATAACACCTATATAACATCTAATAGTTATATTGTCTACTAAGATAATGTGAAAAAATAATTCATGTAGGAATTGCAGTGCTGATGAATATAATCACAGATACAATTTTTTGATTTTAGCAGACTAATGAAATGACAAAAAATTGAACTTTGCTGACTGTTCCTGAATCCTTTTTTTTAACTTGCTTATGCATTTTATTTTTCATGTTCTCAGTCAAGAGATTGTATTTTGAGCTTTGTTTGGTCCTTAAAATATTATCATGCAGAAAAGCCTTAGTCACATTGTACTTACTGAGCAGCATCAGTCAAGGGCATGATAACATTTTAGACTTGAAGTTTAGACTTGGCTGATGTAAATACAAGGAAATATCTCCTTGTAGAATAATTTTTTTAAGCTGAGGAAATAGTATTCATGGACAAAATTGAGATTTTTTTTGTTCGTTTGTATATGATACAGAGCTGTAAAAGAATGGAAAACAAGAATTAATATAGAATACAAGAGATGGAAGTTGTGCTGACACTAGTATAACATTATTAACTGACAGAAAAATAGTTAGCTATAAGTTTTACCAGTGGAGTTTCTACTGTTGATAAAGATTATGTTTAGCTTTATGTATTTAGATACTTCCTTTGGACCATGTTCCAAAACCAAAAATATTTAGTTTCGCTAGAGTATTTGCTTTCCTTGTGTTCACGGATGAGATATGGAAAGCAAAACTCCTGACTTCTTAAAGGATTATCAGCAGAGTAGGTCAAAAGATTTTTCTGTGTGTTGGAAAGATGACATCTGAAAACTGCATTAGTTCCAAATTCAGATGAAAATGCAAAGTTCTCAACTGTCAGTATTGCATTAAGCCTTTCATCTTGATAATCTCAAGAAATTTGATTTTTAAAGTCTGCGATACTGTTCTGATGATACCGAAAGAAAATATTAATTGAAATATGGAGTATAAAAATAAATGTAGTTCATCAATACTGTAAAAGATGGACATCTGTAGCATACAAACTAGAATTTTTTATTAGTTTTGCCAAAACTGGAGAAGTCAAAGGGAGTTTCTCCAGCACTCCAAATCTTAATTTTATTTTATTTTTTACTGAATTTAATTTTCATGTTTACAGTATTGCAGTTTTGACGGCAAAATTACCTGGGAAAAAAAAAAAGAAGAAGAAACAAATGTTTACTGCTACATTATAGGATAATAAAAAGGACAGATGAGTTTTGAAAGATCTGCATTCCCTTTATTGAACCAGCGGTGACTAATGTGGAGATTAGAAACATGGGAAGAACATAATAAAATGAGATTCTATGTAAATCTAACATTTGGTGGGAAACATTATTCAGCAGATCCTCGTTCAATAGGTCAAAAGAAAGTGAGAAATAATAAACCTAAAACAAAACGACATTATAATGCTTCATTATGTCAACAACAACCAAATAAACATTAAATGGATAGATTGATTAGGGATAGATTATTACCTTTGTTATGAACATAAAAAGATGAGTTAATTTCAAGCCACAATAACATATTGCAGCCTTCTGTCATAAAACAGGAAATTAATGGTTTTTTTCCTCTGTAATTTGAACTTCTAAGTATATAAAACATCAACAAAAAAGAGAGGTTTGGGATTGGTCCTTTGAGATTACAACTAAAAGGGACAGTAAATTGTGGAATAGTCTCCCAATCAATGATGTAGCAGCTCCTTTTTTCCTATTTCATTACATAAATGAAATGTTACCATTTTTCTAATAACTTAGAATTGATAAGGTGGTACATAAATTGTTCTGATGTATGTTTACATCTCTAAAGTCTGTAATTCAACAAAATGCTATTCTTTTTCTTTAATATCATCTGAACCATGGATTTGTTTCCTAAAATAGATGTTTACTTTCAGTGAATAAGTAAATTGCAGTGTAATAATTTAATCTTCCTTGTATGTGGATTAAGTTAATTTTTTATTATTTATTAGTTTTAATCTTGTATATGTGAAGTAATTCCTTCATACATGTACATTTCTCTATTTCTGCAGTAAAGCAAGTCAGGAAAAATCTTAGTGTTGCTGTGAAGAAAGACTTTGTAAAATTAGGACAAGCAATGGGTATGCTCATTTTCAGTGTTTTAGTCTAAGCTTGAAAGTACACAGGTGCTAGACAGATGGAACTGTCAGGTTGAATTTCAGGTCTAGATTTTTTTATATATGTTTAGCATACAGATTTTTCTGAGGTATGCATGAGGATTTCATGGTCAAAATACATTAAAAAACATTACTGTTTTGTCAAATGCCAGAAACAGACTGGGCTTACATCATGATCTGTTGGTTTGGTTTGTTGGTTTTTTACTGTAGTGGAAAATTTGAAGTTTTCTTTAGAATATGCAAGAATATTCTGCTTGATGTTAGTTGAGTTTTTTGAGTAACACTTTGTCAACAAATAAAATTTCTCTTTATGTTTAAAAAAGAAATCAGAATTTCTATGTATAGGTATGTTTTGATATGACATTAAATATCTGTGTCTTCTCATAAAGATACAGAGAGACTAAATCAGTCTGGTAGTGGACTTGGAGCTATGACAGCTGTTTAAAAGTAAATAAAAAAAAAAAAATATAGGAAAGGCAAGCTCCTCAGATCTAATAAAATGCCACAGCCAAATTTACAACAGACATCACAGTCCATTGTTCCAAAGAGGCTTTTTTTGATGTCTGAAATTGCAAAATATTAATTTGACCATGCAGATCATATAAGAATCATTTAACTCATCAGTTTAAATGAACATTTCTGATTATTACCTGTGAATGTCTACCTTTGTATATCAAATGAAGTACAGGCAAAGCTGCATACAACACTACAGGTGTAATTATTTTAAATGACAGACTCTGTACTTGAGTCTGTGGCTGCAGTGCTCTGTTGACCATCTGATGGCAAATGGCAAGAGTGAAGTTACTTAAGGGTCTTCAGTAGTAATCAAAATGTTACTAAATGACTAGATGAAGGATAAGGTGTAAGTTATACTTGGTTATATACTTGGTTTGACTGACAAGTTGTAAAAAGGGGATTTACTTTATTGCTTCACCTTCTATTCAAGCAATTTGGGAGATACTTTGTGAGACCAAGCCCGGCTCAGTTTTTTAAGTTAAAATGGTTGGTCCATTTTAAGTCTTTTAGAAGGGGAAATAATAGAAAAAAGTTCATCAGCAAAACTGAATCTAAAAGCCAAGTGAAATCAATTGCTTGTGTATTGATCTCGGTCGCACAGGGAATGCAGAGTCCTCTCCAGACCTGCCAGGCAGCAGTGAACGTGCAGACTTTAGTGCTCAGTTTCTTTTTGTTTGCTGCCCTCTGTGGTTCAAGCTGTAAATCAAAGTAGGACGTGTGCATGGAGTTAACTTTACACACATAGGCTGTCATTTTATTTGCACACTGCTCCATGAGGACTACTCAAAAAACTAGAAACTACATAAAAGGCATTATTTTTAGCTTTTTCCTTAAAAGCAGAAATGTGGGGAGTTTTAAGTTTCCAATTAATTCTAAGAGTATTTGAAGGTAAAAGGGAAGCCAGCTCCCATTCTCATTTTTACCTCCTTGGCTAGCTGGGTGAAGCCCAGTTGGTCTGACTGTGTGTTCTGGCTCCTTGAAAGAAGGGACACCAGCCCATCAATGTGTAAATATGGGGCTCCTGCTATGCAGGGGACCTCGAGGCTCACAAAGCTGATGCTCACTACCCAAGGATTTGTAGTGCCAACGGCCCTGCCATTTCAACATCATATGCATTTCAATTGATTTATTTATTTGTTTTATGTAGATCTACAGAATTGTTGACATTAACTTTTCTGTGAAAATTAATTAATACATCATTATACTATACAGATGAACATACTATAACACAGTTTGGAGAAATGATGAAAAGGCAATTGTTTAGTATTGCCTTCTCATGTTATCTAGATCTAAATTGTGGATTTTTTTTCTTTTACGGTAAGCAAAAACCTCTGAATATGCCAAGCATTCTCTGTATTGGGAATCAAGCTGATTTAAAATCAAGTTATATTCTGCACTGTGAATCCGCACTGGCCCTCATGCCTTCATCTCTCTATAGAAGAGAATTACGTGGGTTTTCTTAAATCAATTATATTCTCTATAGTCGATTTGAAACAATTGACATTAGTAGTGCTGAACTATGGCTGCGAATGGTGGAAATGTAATGGCAAAACTCCAGGGCAATTTCACTTCCTAACCCTGCTATGGAGCACAGTCAAGTTGTTCATGACTGGCATTCACTTCCCACTCTATTCACAGGAATAATACTTCCCTTACTTGAAAGGGACATCATGAAGATAAATCTAGAAAACAATTGGTGTCCAGATATTGCATGAAAAGCTCATAGATACATGAGCACCAAGGTAGTTCAAAGGGGTTGTTGACCTTTCAAGAGAGCAAAGTTGGCAGTCTTTTTGAGTAACATGAAAGGCAGCAAGAAAAGTGCTGTAACATGTTTAATTACCTGAAATGGTCAAGAGCACAGCGTTATCTCTTGTGGAAAACAGAAATAGCTGTGTGATTGCTCTGGTGTATTGATGACGGCTTGACGCAGGAGGAAAAACTGTTACATGCTTAATCACCAGTATCATTTTTTATGCAGGACTCTGTCTTCTTCTTTGAGGATTGCTTTCTAGGTCATGCCGTAATTATTGTCTAAGTTCCGAAAATTACAGTTGTGGAGGATCAAATTTTAAACTCAGCAATATCTCTAACAAGAGGCTTTCTCTGTTTCAGAGATCTTTAAGCCAACAGTTCACTGTAATTCTGTGCTGTATGACAGCTTACATCATATCCTACAAAGGAACTGGAGCTATTTAGAAAATAATTAATGCAGTCATGTTTACAGTTGATTAGATACCCCCATTGGGAGCTCTACTGTTTTGCACTGTCATGTTTTCTTGCTGCTTGAATAAATCTGTCAATTATTCTTTTGTTCTCTGAAGAGTTTCCTTATTGCTATCTTCAATTGCTACTTTATCCCTTTGCTGTGAGAATCTTCAGATGAAAATTATGTATTTCACTGTGGAAAAAAAAAATGCTTCATTATGTCAACAAGGCTGTGGGAGATAAAGCATTACAAAATACTGCTAAAATGAGTATTATGGAATGCACATGTTTTTTATTCCCTATTTCTTGACCATAGGATTTAAAATATACCAGTTGCATTTCATATGCTGAAGTGACTTTTAAATATAGTCATGCCTGCATGATACATATTGCTTATCTTTGTTCAGTGCTTGCTCAAGACAGCAAGATCCAGAATTAACATGCTTTGTGGGAAGACAAGGAATGACCAAAAGCAATACTAACAAAGTTATGTCTTTATTGCTGATCAGATGGGCAATTTCTTGCCTATCCTGAAAATGACAATCATTTAAACCATCTTCTTAACAAGGAATCTTTAGTAGCATTAAATGTACTTACGTAACGCGGTGATGTTTATAGAACTGGTCAGAGCGTTCTCTTAACTTTAAAAGTGTAATTTTAAAACATCTTCCAGTCACTGGAAGACCAGCAACAAATAGGATTAAAGCTACCTATCAGTGACAGCTCTTGAACAAGAATATCCTCTATCTTAAATACCATCTTCATTCTTTAGTTTTATTCCATTCCTTTCCCCATGTTTGTTTTGTGTTTGTGTGTGTTTCTTGTTAAAGTGACATGGCATTTTTAGCACTTTGCTTAGTGTGTGACTTTTCCTTCCCTTTTCCTTCACAACTGCTCCAGACTGATCGCATAAACCCAGATGACATAGATTTAGAAAATGAACCCTGGTATAAATTCTTTGCAGAACTGGAGTTTGGACGTCCGGTAAGTGAGGACAGAATATTAATATCTAAACATTAGAAAAAATATTTTTATAAGGAGGAAAATTCACAAATTACCAAATTCAGCAAACATATGCCAGTAAAGTTAATATGAGGATTTTTTTGAGAAAGGTCAATAAAGTAATGTCATACATATAAGTATTCATTTTCAAGTGGACACTTTACCAGAGTAGTGGCTTTAGTACGCTTAATATGGACTACATATTAGACAAATATTAGTGTGTAAATATTTAAGAACAAGACAAATTGCATGTTAAATAGGGATGTTTACTAATCTCTCTAAATCTTTTGCATTTGGCTGGATTAGTTTCGAACAATTTTTCAGAACAGAAAAACATGTCAGATTGCATTAGGGATGCTAAGTTATAAATTGTGTATTTTACTTGAAGGAATGTGTCTAAATTTAAATGCACACAGCCATATACAAATAGCTTACAGCAGTAAATACTGAGGGGTTTTTTCCTCTCTTATAAGCATATATGTAGAATACATATTTTGTACCTGAATGTAGAGATACTGGTTTACTGGATTGCTCTGTTTTCAAGCTAGACACCTGCTTGAACAGACAGACTTCAGTTCTGCTCTGATGTTTACAAATAGCTGGGTCCAAAAAAAGGTCTCATGCCAACAGATGCTACCTTAGTCCTACTGCAAGCACGTACATTTAAAATTATAAACCTGAAAAGTGCCATTTGGTTGAAACACCTAAATGTCAGAGATATCTCAGCTTTTCACCTTTGGTTGCCTAGGCATTTGCAATTCTTCCGCAAATACCACAGGCTTAATTGGATGTAAGCACCAAAGGCTGTTTATACATTTTATACAAGGATAAAACAACAGCATTATCCTCAAAGTAAGACTGAGAGCTAGGTTTCACTTCCTCCCTGCACAGTGCCTTAACAACTAGATTGGAGATGCACCTGCTCTTGCTTTTGCACACACCCTTTCTGGCTCCATGGTGCTCAAATTCTTTCCTGTACCCTCTAACATCTTTAGGAAAAAGGATAACAAATGTCTTCATCCCAGAAGAATGTCTAACACAGTAGTTAGAGGACTTTCTAGACCGATGGAAGATGGTAGTTCAAATCCCCTCAGAAAAAAAGGAGAGAAGTAAACCCAAGCATTCTCTCAGCATGGTTAAGTATTCTCATAGCTCCACAGGATCCTGGGCAGCTTGAGGAAAAAAAAAAACCCACAAAAAAAACAACAACAACAACAAAAGCACCTGCCCACAGGCAGGAAATCCCAAATAGATGTGGCATTTGGGCATGAGAGTATCAGAATTTAAAATATTCCCATTTGTATCTTTTCCTGTTAGCTAGCAACTCTCTGGAGCCCCCCTCAGTATGGTAAATACTGACATGCTGGGCAACATGAGGAGCCTGAGCACTTGACACAGAGTACTCTGGGAACCAGGTACCTTAGTCCCTCTTTGTAGCTAGCCATAAACCAAAATCAGAGCTCCCAGGTACTTCAGTGAGAGCAGAAGAGAAAACAAACTATATACATTCTTTTAAAATGTTAATTTTCTTATAATAATACTTTTTAAAATTACCCATTGGATACCACCTGAAAAAATTTATTTTTTTTTAAATAGTTGAATAGTCTGGGTTTAGTTTCTTGTCCAGTGGCCTACGATGTATGACAGTTTTACTGATTACCTTTTATCTCCTTTTATCTAGCCATTCAAGCTGTTTTGTTATTCTTCCCTCTAGGTGGGCAGAAACAGTCCAGATACATTCTTCTGATGAACAATATATCAACAATATTTTACTGATAATGATAACCTGAGAATAGTGTCTCTTGTAAGATGAAATATATTGAGATTTCCCCAGCAGAACCTAACCGTGATGCTTTACACTCTTCTGTCTCATCAGTATTAAAAGCTGCTAGTATTGATTCAACCATTCCAGCTCTAAATTTTACCACCTAAAGTTACTAACAATTTATTAAGATGCTTATAATTTGAAAAATATTGTAACACATTCTTCCTTCCATTCTACCTGTGTCACTCTTTGTATCTCATGTTGTCAACACTTAGTTTCTAACTGTGTCACCTTTTCCACATTTCATTCCTTGCTGCCATTGATTCTACTTCATTTCATCTCTACACTTCTGCTTTTATGATGCAGCCACCTAAAAAGCTTTTGGACTATGTTCAAGACAGTTCTTCTGGTGTTTCCAATGAGGTAAATGAATGATTCTTGTTCAGATGATTCTCTTGGGAAGAAGGGTTGGAGTGCTCACCATTTATGTCTTAAGTTTGTTAAAGTTTAGCAATTTCCTTCTGATAGCTGTGAGATGTTTCTAATTCAGTCATTGTATCTTTGTCTTCATAACTTTCCAGATCACTAGTGCATTTGGATGTTGATCTTATTATCCTAGGAACTGAATTTCTCAGAGATAAACACTCAGAATTTCACAATAGCCCATACGTCTCTAACTCTTTGACAAATTCCCACTTCAGAGTTGGGCAAGTGCATTGCTTTCAGCAACAATAGATCAGCACAGTAGTATTTTTTATTAAAATATCTGATTGCAAATTCTGTATGTCAAGTGAAAGCCTTTGTTGCTAAACTGTCATTTCTCCAATTAAATATGTATTATTAAGGTTGCTAATCAGGTTAAACAGCAATTAATAATCCTGTTGTAAATTTATAACTGGATTGACAGTCACTGTCATTACTCCAAATAAAATGCATCAAGATTAGGTAGTGGGCTGTCATTGCCCTACTCTGAATGGGAGAGATTCAGGCTTTCATTCCTTTTCCCGCTCCGTCCCCATTTTTAGAGTGTTAGGGCAACAGTCAGCGAATCCTGTAATAACAACTTTATTTCATATGGTGGCTTTACTTCATTCATATTTCTGATTCACTCTCATCTTTCATAGTCTCTCCAAAAATTAAATGGAATTGTGGTCTTAATTTTTTGTTTGTTTGCAAGTTGCTCTGGTTTGGTTTTAATCTCTATAAATCTGAAAAAGACTCACATGAAATTTGGGCCCAGTTCTCCAAGACAATAAGCTTCCAGGCCTTTACTAACACGACTAGTACTATAGGATTCTATATATCACAGAAGACAATTTAAAAGCCCTAGCATAATTATTTGGAATATTATCATGTTCAGTAGGTCTGGGTGAAACTACCAAATAATACTGGTTTTCTCTTTGTTTCATTTACAAAGACCTTTTATTTTGAAACTTTCTAAATCTTTGACAACAATAAACGATGTTCAGAAGCTACAGTAAATGAAGTATTTTTTCTGGGGTGGTGTAACATTTAAAATAACTTGTTACAGTATTAGAACCATCATACAAACAAGCCAGTGTGTCGTTTACAACTTCTACCTACTTTTTCTAACTTGGTTTTCAGTCACAGCTAAAGCCTTGATGCATGAAAACAGCTAAACATTGTAAACATTGTAAATATATATCTATTCTTTTGAGTAGAACCAAATCAAAGAATTCAACACAGTCTGTATTTGGTAGTTTGGGGCGATTGGTGATTATCTCCAAGATTTAATTATTTTTATCAGACAGCCTTTATCCATATAGGGCAGAGTTGAATGTTCTGGAAGATGCCTAATTAGCTTTGGAGTACGTTCTGTTGGGCCACCTGGAAGTGGTTTGAAGGGATCCCAGGTCAATAAATGCTCAAGAGCTGATAGGAGAGCTACAAACAGTGGTACCCACTCTTGGCAGTAAAAAACAATCATATCCACTGTTTGCTTTAACCTCTCCCCTCTATGTCATACAAGTGCGGCTCTACCTCTGGATAGAAGTTATAAACTCAACATGATATATTAATATATGCCTGTGGTAAAAATTAGTATTGTAGCATCTGCAACATACAGTCTCTTTCATATAGACAAAACTTCACGGCAGGCATCAAAGAAAGGGCAAAAGGGTAAGTTACACTCAAGGTGGTAAGAGTATCTATCTTAAAAGACAGAAAGCAAAAGCCATGTAGTAACCCAGCAGTCAATTTTGGCATGACACACACTTCTTGCTGTCTTAGGCTGATCACTAACACTAACTTACGGCCTGGGGAATGCTGTGGATAAAGAAGGTCTCTCTGGTTTGGTTTCAGTTTTGTGATTTACCCATTGCCTTTCATAGGCAATCCCTTGGGATCTGCATATTTGCATCATGGTCTGTATAGCCCTGGAGCCAGTGGTGGAAAGTAGTCACTGTCTCATGGCTGTTTGTCCAGTATCATGTGACAGACAGATGGTTGCAGTCCGGTCTCTGATGGAAGGGGTTGGCACCTGCACGTGAAACCCCACAATGACAATCAATCTGCAAAGTTTGTATCGCCTCGTGCAATAGTTCTAACAGAGATCATCTGTCAGCTTCAGTTTCCTTCCTCTGCTGGTACCAGACTGTGGTGGTGACTGGTCAACAAAGATGAGGCTGATAGCTGTGGCCAGTTTTGAAGTAAGATACTGACATTTTCCAAAACGGGCTCAATGCGTGTTTTGTGGGTAGTGTAGGGAAGCACACAGACCTTAGGCCTTCACTTCCTCCTGTTGTGTAGAAATGTGAGAATTGTGGTTACACTAGCTGTTGGTGTGAGCAACTCTGCTGCTGGCTTCTAGGGTTTTACTACAGACAGACCTCATATTAGATATTTATCTTAGTCATTGATGTTAGATAGTGATGGGAGAATTGTCATAAAGTAGTTTTTATCTTTCAGAGGATGTAAAGAAAAGCCTGAAAATATAAACTGTATGAACAGTAAAGACTTGGGAATAAACATCTTCTTCAGAACATATATTTAAAAACAAATCCTGTGGTTTTTTTTTAAAGTAGAATAGGTGAACAGTCATGCACTCATTCTGAGTCCCAGACACATTCCAAATATTAAGAAATAAAATAGGGATAATTTCCTAAGTGCTAATAGCAGATACACTGTTTGTCTGAGAATATCTGATGATCATCAGCCCATCTCCACAACAGAACTGGCTCTAAAACACAGGCTTCTATTTAATCTTCCTGTGGAAAGGCAGTTTGATTCTTTGTTGCCTTCCTAGAGCAGATGGCGTGATTTTGTTTCATAGTACCCCTTCACCAATGTTTAAGTCCACTGACTTTATAAGGTAGGTGACAGTACTTAAAATATTTGGCCACCAATTCTCTGTTTCTGTTCTTCACATTTGAATCCACAAATCAGTTTTTATTTTAAAGCGTCATACATAGTTTATCACTTAAGAACAATGCACTTAACAGGTGCTTAAAAAAATCCCAGACCTTGAAATGTGTGTTTTGCTAGGACAATGAAACTTGTAAGCAATAACTTCACATTTCTTCGCAGAAAAATAGTTTGGTTTTAGCAAATTTAGCAAATAAAAATCAGGTGCTGTGATAAAACTTGATCGTATTTCATGGTCTTGTGTACTCTCGCATCATGGAGAAATCTCTCGCATCACTTAACAGAAAGCCACCCGGGAAAGGGATGATGCATCATGGTACGAGTAGGGCAAACCTCCATTTATGGAAAAATCTGACACTGGAAGTAGCAGGGCACATCATCAGTAATGTTAGTAGTCTTCTTCCAACAGGCCATTGCTACAGCAGACCTGCACCACTGAGAGAGCCATCCTCCTGACACCACTGAGAGAGCCATCCTCCTGACACCACTGATGCACACTTCCCTGTTCCTTGAGAATGTGGGGTACTTCCCACTACCTCACCTTCCTCCTCTTGGTAGCAGCTTAATTCCCAGATTGTGTGAAGATCTCTCACATACAGGCTGGAAATTGCTGGAAATTGCCATTGATAATTTTTTTTTTTATGCTACTTTCTCCTTCCTACTGTAGTGTACACACTGTGAGTTGCATGCAAGCCATTCTCTACTGTAAATGATATGCATATGTATAGATGTCTTCTCTAATGTGTCTGGAGGTCGTATTGGATGAGTTGAAAATGACTGCATGACAAGTAGCCCTTTTGGTGGTTTTAGCACAGCACTAAAGAAATTCTTGGAGCTAGCTCCCCTCTTTCATCTATAGCACAAGTCACTGAAGTAGAGTTGTATGTTGCCAGAACTTGAGCATCAGTTTCCATAACCTGAAAATCCATGCTACAGTACAGTGAGGGTAAGGATAAGAAAAAGAGCAAATGTATTCTTTGGTTCGCCATTTTATTATAAAACAAAAATATTTCTGATACAGAACAATGTAGAGTCACATTTGTTGTTAGGAAGCAGTTTCAGAGGGTTTTGGGCTAATTGAGCTCTGACGGGAACAGTTTACAGTATCCATCAGGTAAGAATTGCAGCAGCAGCAGCAGAGAAAATGCTTCAGCTTTGCCTCTAGTGTGATAACAGAGTATTAAAAAAGATACTTTAAAATCTCACAGAGATGCATCACTTCTAGAGCACATGACTCTTTGAGGTATTACCTGAGGCTTGCATTGCTTCCATTCTGAACAGAGGCAGTAACTAGCAAGCTTAAATACACGACTGACTAAAACAATAGGTGGAACAATCTTCATGGTTTAGTCCAGTAGTCTATTTCATTTTGAAATAAACTGGAAGAAAACAGAGAAGTAATTGTAACCAAAACCTTGGGTTTCCTTCTTTCCTAGACTATCTGTATGATAGTTCAATTTCCTGTCCATCAGGTTAGGTGTGAAATGACATACTAGGAACTTGAAACAAGTTTAACTTCTGAACCACACTACTGTGTACCCATGAAGAAATATCCTGGGGACTGTGCAGTTCATTCTGCATTAATACCTAGCTACCAGAAGTGTAGTATTACTTAATTCTGACTGCAGGCTTGAAATATATGAAATGGTTGATTTAAAATTAGCAGTCATTTAAGACTGACTTTGTATTAATAATAGAATTACGGAGCAGTACTCCATTCCATCTTCCAGGATTTGTGCAGTAGCTTTTAGAACTCTGTAAGTAACAACTAATGTTCTGTGATAAGAACTGTTCTAACACAGTAAGAACAGTATGGTGGTCACAAACATCATGGGAATTACAGAAGTTTCTACTGATAATTGATTATGCGATTTCGGTAAATAAATGAGGTGAAGGGAAGCTCTGCAGACCTCACTAGCATACGAAGGAATTATTTTCAGATTTTTGGTTTTTATAGTAAAAGTTCATTTCAGCTGTTCTGTATCTACTTTTGAAAAGGGTATAGAGAAGTATAACTTTGGATCATTATTTAGCAATGCTTTAAAAGAAAAACCTTCTACTGAAGTAGAATATGAAAAGAAATCTAGTGATGATTTTTAAAAACTGCACAATTATTCTCATGAAATATCACAGTATCTGTGCTGGAGTGCCCAGGATGTTAATCATCATAGTCTCTTTTGATGGGATTTGTCATGGAGTAACAAAGCATAATCAAACATGAAAAGCAGAAATTGTCACCCTTTTTTTCAAATACAGACACATAACAGATTCATATATTTGTTTTCACAGACTTCCTTATATCATCGCTATTCAACAGACAAATGCCAGGACAGGCCCTCTAGGTAAGAAATGCAATATATGATTTCAGTGGACCCAGTGTATACAGCCTGAGGGTTTACTTTGTGACCTGAAACCAGAAGAGTTGTGAAGACTCAGATTTTAAAATTCACCATGTGAGCTACTGACAAAGCAGAGATGAATGGAGAGGATGCTCGTGTTTTCATACTGAAGTGTAAATTTTACTTTTGTTATGAGAATTTACTGTTTTATGTTCAAAAATAAGCCATGCTGTATTCTGGGTCTTTCCACTAACATACCTGAGCTTCTGTCTCCACTGCAGTGATCTGTCATTTAACCTTACTGCCTATGCAGCACTTCCAGTGCTGTTTCCCTACCTCAGCCGTTCTCAGTTTCTTTTTCCCATCTTTGCACTGAACTTTTAGTACCAAAAAGTGAACTTCTAGTCTAAAAAGTGATGGTTTTATTTCAAAGCCTTCACTATGAAAATGCCATAGCAATTTTGCATAAAATTTTAAAGCAACCAGGTGAAGAAGAAATTCAGCTTTTTTCTGTAGAATATGCTACAAAATGTCTGGGACCAGTGCTTCTCCTCTCTATGTGTTTTTATTTGTTCTGCCATTGTTTAATCTCTGAACCAGTAATATAATTATGTGCTTACTTTTTAAATTCCTGAATTCTGATCTCAGAACTAGACTGCTGCTAATACTGCTTATTTCTGTAGTTCTGCAAGTACCGCGAGTGACTACAGAAAAAGAAGGAAGTCAGAACCTGCTGTAAGCCATCAGAGGGTGCACAGCGATCAGAACGCAAACAGGCCTAACCTGGGCCGTACAGATATGCAAGGCCCATATACCACCCTTAGAAAGCCTTTAACTAGCTCATCTCCTTCTTCTCCATCAAGAGCAAAAGGTAAGATCGTATTTATTAGCAGAAAACTACTGATAATGTGTCGCACATTACATGGGTAATAAACACAACTGTCTATCGTTGCTCAGTGCACCTCACTGGCAGATTTACTGTATGAAGCAACAGCTTTGGGCCTAACTTGTTTATTCTTACGTGTCAAATTTTAAGATGAAAACCTGTATTTGTAACAAGGATTTTCCATTTTCAACTGCTTATTCTAACAAAAGTAAATTGACTAAATGAAGACTATGATTTGTACCCCAATATATAAACCCATTAACTCCACAACTCTCGTTAGATTATTGTGATTTCAAAACTGTTTTCAGTGTATACAGAAAGTAAATCAAGACAAATAACACATAAGATTAAAGATGTGTTTCAAGGACCTTTCAAAACCATAGCTGATGTCTTAGATGTTGCTAATTATCAGGACCTAATTTAATCAAGCAAACTCCATAGTCCGATTTTTGGTTTGTTTAAGTCCTTGAAGTATTTAGTATGGCATATACAATCTAATTAGCTTCTTTTTCCAAGTAACTCAATATTCTGTCACTGTTCTTCATGTGTCTCCAGAAAAGAAATAATTGAATCAGTCTCTAGTTTGGGGTTTAGGGTGGGTTTTTTAGCAAGACTAAAGTTTTCTAGTAAAGCATGCAATCAAAGTAGTATACAGAGTAGTATCATATATGACATGCCTCCTTCTTTTAAAGTTATTATTATTCATTTAATTGCTATATTTTGCAGCTGTAATAATCAGTCTATAGCTGTATTAAGGACTGTATAAGCCTTTGTAAAAGTAAATTCCCACTGAAAAGAACATAATATCCAGGCTGCAATAGAATGTGTCACACAAAGAAAACCAGAGAGGGATATTAAGAGTGAGGTGATGGAAAAGCAAACAAGTTTTAAACCCAGTGTTATAGCAGTAATTTAAAAAGTGGGTAAACTTATCCATTTGGTCTACCAGACCACACAGTGAATAATTAGTAAACAACATTTACCTGTGTTTACCTTTGACTACACCACTGATAATAAGAACTTACCATGACTTAAACACTTTCTGTGTCTGAAAATTCTCTTAAGAACATCTACCATAGCTAATAAACTTTCAGAAGGTGACCTAGCTGTGTTACTCTGTCCTCTCCAAGCATTATGAAACCTACTAGAATGTTTATTTTTTCTTGGAATTAGCCACTTTGTTAAAGAAGCAGTGCATTATAAGCTATTTGATTGGCGTGGATTGTGAGCGCAAGTATTTCCATTTCTGATCCAAATTCAAGTTGTTCAAGAAAGCAGATTGAGCTGTTTGAAGCATGTGTCCTGAATGGAATGTTTCCACTTGAGATCATTTTGGAAAGTTCAGCGCAAGCATGACACCACAGTTCCAAATGCGTCTCATAGTGATATCTAGATCTAGCATGCGTATAAAAATGTCTTAAAACTTGCTTGAAAACTCAGGCTTTGTTACAGAAGTCAATCTAAGGGTTATTGCTGCTTCTACTTGCTGGTTAGACTCAGTAAGCTGGTACATCGTCCTTTACACTCATATAGCAGTTCCTCAGCTGCCTTGTTCTGCTCTCCATAAGCTGTAGAAAACACCACTCCCTTCAGTGATATCTCACAGAGAAAGAGCAGCTACCTATGAGAAAGTAGGAAAAATTTCTCATTTGATCTGATATCAAGATTCATCTTTATCTTAATTATTTTAGAATCTTAGAATATGCAGTTGCTGCGAACACTCTGAGCATTATTCATCTCAAAAATTCTGAACAGCTACTTTCAGAATGTGCAGGTAGAAAAGTAAATGTTTGACTGAGGTCTAGATTTCTTGTTTGGCTTCATCTTAAATCCTTTGCAGCTTTTATTGTCTGTTGACCTGCTTCAAAATCAGTATCAATGCTTCTTTCCTTATGTTGCTTTGGTGGGGGGTGTTGCAGAGGGGATAACACCTCCATAATTCATAAGGAAATCTTTTTGATGTTCAAATTATTAGTAGTTTTTTATAGCTTGAAAATGACTTAATTATTAGCTCTGATGCCCCAGGTTGTAGCAACCTATGCACTGACCTCAGTTGATAGATGCATTAATTACTGTCTCTTTTCTAGTCTTTCTAATACTTACTGATGTTAATTCTAACTTTCTGAATCTTTTAATTTCTGGCAATGTCTCTTTTTTTACCATGCTGCTCTATGGATTATAAAGGTGGGGATATTAGCAAGGTATATCCATCCCTTTTAAGTTATTCAGTGCACAACCACAACACCTCAAACGAATTAGATTACTGTAGCACTTACAGACAACATTTAGCTGTTCCGAATGATTCAAGAAGGGCAATCAGCTACAAGAACGGCTGGCAAATGACTCGTCAAAATGCAGAAGTCTGGAGCAGCACGGAAGAAACTGCTTCTCCAAAGAGAAAATCTCGTAGCTGTGATGATCTGTTAACAGATGATCGTGATGGCTTTCCTGATGCACAGGCCAAGTCTGAAAGCATGGGCTCTCTGTTATGTGAGGAGGACTCCAAAGAAGTTTGCTCAATGAACTGGGCCTCCCCATACGTTGAGGGCCGTGGTAGTAGTAGGTCACGAGTTCGACACAGATCTGCACACGATGCCCCAGGTTTTCTTAAAATGTACAAAAAGATGCACCGCATCAATCGCAAGGACTTGATGAATTCTGAAGTGATTTGTTCTGTGAAGTCCAGAATACTGCAGTATGAAAAAGAACAGCACAAAGGTATTTTTCAAGGCTGGAGAGAGTCTTCTACTGAAGAGGTGCCCAGAGACATGGTGCCAACCAGAATATCTGAATTTGAAAAATTAATTCAGAAGTCAAAATCAATGCCGAACTTAGGTGATGAAATGTTGTCAACTGTTAGGCTAGAGCCTCCTAAAAATGGCTTATGTCCAAAGAGGCGGTTTTCTATTGAATCCTTGCTAGAAGAAGAAAATCAAGGCAGACATCTCTCTCAGGTACAACGGAGCTACAAGTCTAAAACCCTAGTGCCAATTCACATTGAAGTGACCAGTGATGAGCCACAACGATCGCATATGGATTTTTCAGACAGTGATCAAGATGGAGTGGTTTCTGACCTCAGTGACTTCATCCAGATAGAGGGTTCATCCTTTTGTAGTGAAAGTGACTTTGACCACTTTTCCTTCACATCATCTGAAAGCTTTTATGGATCAGGCCATCACCATCACCACCACCACCACCACCACAGGCATCTCATCAGCTCCTGCAAAGGGCGATGCCCAGCGTCCTACACTCGCTTCACCACCATGCTAAAACATGAAAGGGCTAAACAAGAAACCACTGAGGATCCAAGGAGACAGGAAGCAGAATCTGGCCTTTCTAAGATAGCATTCCTAGTCAGTCCAGTGCCTTTCCGGAGGAAAAAAAGTGCAGCTCCTAAAAAACAAACTGAAAAGAAAAAATGCAAGTCATCTGTATTTGAAGCACTAGATTCTGCACTTAAAGACATCTGTGACCAAATTAAAGCCGAAAAAAGAAGGGGAAGCTTGCCTGACAACAGTATATTACACAGACTTATTACTGAGCTGCTTCCAGACATTCCAGAAAGGAATTCATCTCTTAAAGCTCTGAAAAAGAGACCCATGCACCAGCCTTTTCATCCACTGCCTCAAGATGGTGCTATCCATTACCCACTGTACCAGAATGATTGTGGAAGATTACCTCTTAGTGCCTCTTTTCCAGACATGGACGCAGCTAACAACAATGATAGTGCACTGTGTTTCCAAGGTGGATTAACTTTCTTCCTATATCCTTGTGATTTACTTATCCAGCCTTATTCCCTGTATTTCCCACCCTTTCTCATTCCATTTCTATTTGTGTCGTCTGTAAGCAGCTTTCACCTTACACAGTTCTTAATGAAGGATATCATTTTTACATAGGTGATGAGGATAGATCAATTTGCTGTCTATTCACAAAATACAGTAATCTGGACAACAGGAGTAATGGTGTGTTTCAACTAATAGATTATTTGTGGTATTGGTGCTATTAAATTAAGCAACGTGGTCTTTTTCCCCAAGAAAAAGACCTTACAGAAAGTGAACACGTGCATCATAAGTTGATCAAACAGCAAATAATATGCAGATAGCTCTTTCTTTATTATTACTAAAAAAAAAAAAAAACCACAAATCTGCATCTAAAACATTTTGTGCTATATAGTTTTGTAACATGTAAATGATAAAAATGCTGTTATTTTCTTATGAAAATACACTAAATCTGCTGCTTTATATTACTGTTTGTGAATAGACCTTAAGGTCATTTTAGGAAGTTTCCATTTCCACCATTCCAACACCACAATTTCCAATTTCTGTGGCAGTAAAACTAGTTCTTCTCATAGAATTTTAATATATCTATGAAGTTTTGAGAACTTTCCTATCCTCTTAGAAGGGAAATTCTCAATAATCAAAACTTGAATGAAATTGTCAGGGAGAAATTGTCTGTCTTGACAGTGATCTGGTTTTAAAGTTGCTACTTGGAGTTTTTCGTTGTTCTGCTTCTCTTTTCCTCAAGGAAATTGCTTGAGCTTAAAATGGTTTTGAAGGTTAACCTTACAATATTAAAAGAAGCAACCTCGATTCACAGCAGGAGTGTACAAAAGTGTATCCCAGATGATTTAGATTAATGCCTGTGGCTAGTATGTAATGTATTTCTCTTTTTAAATGGTAATATTTCCATGTTAAAGAAGTCTCCTTCTAGATATGGTCGTCTGTGGCAAAGCTATTCTTGAAATCACAAATGGATGTGAGAATGTCTTTAATATATCAATTATGCAATATTTATTATACATATATTATTTATATATCAGACCCATCTTATTTTTAATCTCACATCTTTTTCTGTGACTTGTGCAAGTGTTGCACTAGTAAATATGTATTTCAAGACAAATCAGAAGTGTTACCATCTCTTCTTAACTAGTTAAAGCAGACATATTGAGAACAGGGAATTTGGTAAAAAACAGCTATAAAATGTAGTTCAGAATTAAGTTAGTCACACTTGAGGCCTGATCATAATTAACCCTGGCAGGCACTGGTCAGATAGCACAGTTGCTAAATGAGAATTTTCCAGTGCTTGAAAATAAGGTAATTCACAGTGCAGAGAAAACGGGGATTCCTAATAGCTTCTGCAGCTATGAAGGATCCTGGTATGAGGAAAGTGGTACACTCTGCCCACAACAACATCCTTAAATTAGTGTGGAGAATGATACAGCAGAATGTTCCATTGACTTCCATCAGCACCAGTCACAGCTGCGCTCTACCTCTAATTAAGTTTCATGTTTTGTTGGATTCGTGTGAGTCTCTCAAAGCCACTGTTCGCACAGAGACCCTCAAGTTTATCGCAAAAAGCACTGAAAGCTACCAATATTGATGGCATAAGGTGCTGTATAGAAATAAAGGAAATTGTTCTTCCTAAAGCTTCTGCATTTTCACACCTTCCCTCCGAGCTTAAAAAAAAAAAAAAAAAAAAAGTGTTTGGAGGCACCACATCTTTATGTTTGTGTAGTGAGTATAGAGCGTAGAACACAGACACGTGTCATATCAGGAAAGCCGTCCAGAACTGGGATGCTGATATACTTGATGGTGATGACATGCTTGCAACCAGTGACATAAATAATACAATTATTTTTTTTTTTGCCTCCACTATATTTATCAATAGCCTCATAATAGATGAGGTGCTTTCAACTATTTGTTTTTTTTCACTTGTACTTCTTTAGAATTGTATGGGCTTGGTAAGAACAGATTCTGTGAATGAAGTCGAAGACACAAGTATCAGACGTATGTCTCCACTAGCAGGTATCACTGTGGCAGTAGGAGACTAAAATAGTAAATCTCAGAAGTCAAGAGACAGTTCATTCATGCCTTGGTCTGATATCATGCCGTTTTATTTTCTTTTCACATTAGCAACTTGCAGAGCTATAGAGCGTATAAGATTTTGATTTTATTTTTCCTAAAACATGAAAATACCATCCTATAGTATACCACCCTGTAATAAAAATTGGTAAACTGTGCTTTAGAAAAAAAATCTGCCACAAAGATTGGTGAGTAATGATTCGTACTCCATCTCTTAAAACAGAGGATTTTTTTATAAAATAACATCCTCTTAAATTCCCTTGTGCTGCCTAACACGTGCCCCTGGTAAAGTAGAAATGCATCTTAGATCACTTAAGAGGAAACAATTTTTCGTCACTATTTTCTCATTGATGCATGCTTTCATCATGTTTTGTGCGTGTGATTATGTGTTTATATTGTTGGCATTCCAACAGTTTCATGCAACCTGATGAAGTTCCGGTACTGCTGTCACGTCTTCCATTTGGTCCAGTAAAGGTGCATCTTTTGATCTTTTGCTCTCTTGATCCACTGTCATATATTCTTCTGCTGTGGGTCAGAGGACAGCCTTTGCTTGAGAGTTAGTATCTTTTTTTCTTTAAAGGTGCACTTTAGCCATCATATCATATGCTTTTCTTTCCATTAAAGGAAAATCATAGATATCAGTATCTCTTTGCCTCCCTAAATGAAACCAAGCAGCATCACAGACTTGGATGGTTTTGTTTAATTTACCATAGTTTTACATAATTTCTGTTTTCAGTAGATCAGGAGCCTCCTGGAAGCTATTCTTCTGCTTTTGCTGATGTGGGACGATGTACTCCAAGGGAGAGAAGAGGAACTACAGACAAAGAGGTAGTGAAATAACAATAAATAATGCAGTAATATTATATGGAAAATGGGTAAAACATCTGACATGAGATTTGTGTTGGTTTTGAAACACTGTAATGATACAGACCAAAGGAACATTTACTTGTCATATCATCAGATGGGACAACATCCTTCCTGTTCCTTAAGGAGAATGGTACTTCAAGAAATTAAAAGCATATCAAGATTTGTAAGATAAGCTGTATAATGGCAGTATAAGAAAGTACAGTGTTTTAATTGCTAATATTTATGGTTTTTTTCACTGGGCCATCTACCTTGGTGCTACAGGTTAGAACTGGCGACAGGATCTGAATTCAGATCCGCTTACACCCCACTGACATCGAATCATAGAATCATTAAGGTTGGAAAAGACCTCAAGTCCAACAGTCTATCCAGCGTTATCATGACCACTAAACCATGTCCTGAAGTGCCTCGTCTACATGTTTCTTGAACACAGTCCGGGATGGTGATTGCACAACCTCCCTGGGCAGGCTGTTCCAACGCCACACCACTCCTTCAGTGTAGAAATTTTTCATATATACCAAATCTGAACCTCCCCTGGTGCAACTTAAGCCCATGGTAATGTTGCTGTAATTCTGTTAAGAGTCTGATTTTTTTTTTTGAAAAAAAAAAAAAAAGTGCTTACTACAAAATTAAGGTTAAAAAAGTTCCAGGAGCCATATCGTGTTTTGCTTTTAAAGAAAATTGTAACATTGAAAGAAGAAAAGCTTCTCTATTTCCAGTATGTTCTGTACACTTCAAAGTATTTTGCATTTAATCAGCTTCACTGTTCTTTTACTATTATTCCCCTTCTTCCATTAATTGCTTTAGTATTTACAGCACAAGCTGTACCAAAATCAGGAAAGAACGAGAAAGGCTTAGCTACAGTTCATTATATGAATATCCCCTCCCATCTACTAGACTATTTTCAACAACAGCAGGGAACAGAAAAATGCTTCTAAATTTAGGTTATTTTATTTGAAGGAGATCTGTAACGGAAAATTGCGTTAGTGTTACAAAATGCAAGTTGACAGGATCCCTGTAATAACTTTGGGGATTTTTTTATTACAGCGAAGACAATGCCCTAGGTATGCTAAATTTGCTAGCCTTTAGATGACAAAAAGGGAGAGAACCCAGTCGAGAATATCTGGCCTGGAAGAAAGGTAAAATGAAAAACTTAGAAGTGTCCCTTTTTACTCTTCTTATAAAAAGATGTGCATCCTTACATCATTATGAATAGTTTCTCTCTAGAAATAGCATGATCAGCTCATTCTAGTCACTAGTACAGCCCAGAGAGGAATTTTTTAAAATACAGCAGTCTCATCTGTGCAAGTGCTTGCAGAGAAAGGCTAAATCACTTTACCAAATATCTTCACTTCATACTGCTAATCAATTCCTGCACCTTCCTCTGAAGTATCTAGCGCTGATTATCCATCAGAGGCAGACACTAGGTGAGTGAGGCTCTTGGTCGCATCACAGTTCATGTTTTCAGCACAGCTTTGAAAAGAATGAAAGTGTAGTGTCAACCGTGCAGATGAGGAGAGGTAGGGTTGGTTTACAGCTTTATTTTTGAAACAATATTGAAGTTACAAATACTTGGTAATAGAACTTGATAAATATATGAAAGGAATGATATGATGGGATTGCCTATGGTAGCAAGAGAGCTGCACAGATGACTCTCGAGATCATTTCCATTCCTATGTTTCTTGGAATTTATCAAAACTGTGAATGTGTTCTTAAATATTCCCAACATTTTCCAGCTGTCAGAGTAATTTTTCCTATATATATCTAAAATGTGATACAGTATTTGCAGTTGAAATTAGCCTAAATATATCAAGTTTAACAGAAATGGCATCTAAAGTGTTAGAGAATATTAGGCACGTGACTTTCCATTGTACCTAGAGATCTAGTTGCCTACAAAACACATTGGCATTTAGTTAACTTTTTTCTTTTTACTTTTGTAGTTTTCTTAAACATAAAATTTCAAAGAAGTCTGTTTTAGTATTTTTAGAATAGAAATAGCAGCTAAATTTTAAGTTCCAAACACCTAACTACCTTGAAAGAGAAAGCCGAATATTTAATTGCCTCTTACTGCAAGAACTACTGTAACTACTTTTGGGTTTGGGTCTTGGTCACCTTTTTAAAAACAAAAACTTGTTTATCATGGAGTACTACTACCTGAATATATTAACCACTTTGCCTACTTTTCAGAAACTGCCAGCTAGAGCTGTATATGACTTTAAAGCTCAGACTCCTAAGTAAGTACTAGACTTTTGTTCATTTAAGAATTCATAATTAAAGAAAACTCCTTCTAGCACTTGTGGCAAGTAACTGCTGTTCTACAGTTTCAACAGCAAATGTCATGGAAGCAGAGGACCCTGCTTGCTGTCAGAGTAGACTGTATTAGCAAACTATGTGAGAAGTTCCTCTGCAATAAAAAATGTCTTAAATTATTATATTCTCCATTTTATTTGTTTGAACACATGAATGGCTGTGCATCTTCACCCTTCTAGAGCATGGGTCCTGAGAGTCACTCACTGAATGCTCTTTCTTGTGAAGTGTATTTAGGTTACAAAAGGTACAGTGATTATAATACTGCCATAGATAGTGTGCTCATCAAAACACTGTGAAATGCTTCAGCATCTTCCTGTCTGTCTTAACGTACACAGGCTCTCTGCAGGATGTGATATGTCCCATACAAAGGTAAACCACAGCGGTCCACAAGAAAAACAAAATCAGGAAACATTTTTTTAGGATATGAGAGTCTTAAAGCAGAGTGACTGTTTTTCATTTCTGCTGCTCTTCTGGTGATCCAGGGCATTTAAACAATCTTTAGATATGGACAAACATTGACACTAGAATCACATTAGTGGTGTCTGGTAGAAAACTCATGCCTTGAGTTATCAGAACAGCTCTTGAAAAAAACAAATGGATGATACAGCAAATAACTCCTAGACCAGGATCTGAAAATATTCTTAATGATTTGGATAATTCCATTTTTTTGGTATCCAACACTAAGCACATCACAGGCCCTGATTATCAGAAATGGTGAGAACATAATCTTGTGGTTTTGTTTATGCTTCTTGAAAGGAAAATGCATAGAGCAGAAGTATGCCAAGCTGTGCTCCTGCAAAAAGGTAGTAACAGGCAATAGAGACATGGAGTATATGCTACAGCTTTCCCTGCTAATTTCATAAAGAACATCGTGTACCCCTCAGATGCCTGTCATAAAAGCAGCATGTAAACAGGTGATCAAAAAGACATCATACTTGCATTCAGACCCTATGCTAGGTGGTCTGGTAATAACTAGCAATATTTCCTTGGAATCACCATGAATAACAGGCCTGTGTAACATACAGATAGTACCTGGGATTCATAAATGTGAATAATTTCATTTGATATGGTATTATCAACTGGTAAATGTATCACAGCTGTGACACTTTTTCTTCAAATGTTTATTGCTACATTCTGTTTCAATTCCAAACTGTAAAGATCTCAGAAACTATGCAGGTAGAAGAGTTAAATGTAAAGCTGTAAATACCTGATCTAAATAAATTTGTTGCAGAGAGCTGTCCTTTAAGAAAGGAGATACTGTCTATATCCTCAGGAAAATTGATCAAAACTGGTATGAGGGTGAGCACCATGGAAGAGTTGGAATATTCCCAATTTCTTATGTTGAGGTTTGTTCTCTGTTTTAATTCCTTGAATTAGTTTGGGTAATAGGTCAAAAAATTGCATGAGAATGATGACAATCTGTTGGGGTTTTTTTTTTCCTTAGAAACTTTCTCCCCCAGAAAAAGCACAGCCTGCCAGGCCACCTCCCCCTGCACAGATTGGAGAGATTGGAGAAGCTATTGCCAAATATAATTTCAGTGCAGACACAAATGTGGAATTATCACTTAGAAAGGTACAGTTTAGAACTATATTTATCAAAATACTGTTCTAGCAAATACTGTTCTATATTGCTACAGAGAATTAATATTTAAGTAAATACTGTGCTTTGGAGGACTCTGCATTCAATGTTTGCTATTCACAAAGCAATATAACGATAGGAAACTACTAACATAATAGCTTATTGGTTTGCAGTCTTTCACAACACCCTGCAAATAGTTTAAATATTTTGTGCATATAAACTGGATTGTGGTAGGTTAGCGTATGCAAACATCTGCTAATTTTCCACCTAAATTTCCAGTTTTCACTTCAATCATCCATTCCTTTTCTTAATAATTATTTCCTGCTGTCACAATTATCATGGTAAGGTTATAGAATATATATAGGATTATATAGAGAAGAAATAGAGAAAAACTGAAAATAGAAAATACGGGAAAAAAGGATCAGGGATTTTTGTGAATGCATAACTTCTTGCAAATATTTCATTTCATAACAGTCCAGTTTTTGATAACATTTTCGTATCTTTTCTTTGCGCATCCTGGTGGTTATACTTTATTGCACATGAGCAAAATAAATGTTTAATTTTTAAAGTTTGTGAGACACTAGAATATTACCACTGTAGAGTAACTTTATTATTGCAGGTATTAATATACTTAGCTGTGAGTAATATATATTTTTTACCCAGTGGAAATTTCTGCCTCTTACATTTTTTTGAATTTTTTTTTTTTTGTAAGAATTAGAGTTTATAGAAGTTATTCAGTGGTTTGTTATTTTTCTTTTAAAATAAGAGTAAGGATACATTTTTTTGATGCTGTTCTAGAGCCTAATGCAACATCACTGAAGATAACGGGTCATTTCCACTCATTTCAGATTGGTAAACATCACCGAGATCTAAAAAAAAAAAAATCAAGAATAGAAACGTAGAGAACTAGCGGTTGGGGGGAGTTTGATTTATTTCTTTTTAAAATCCTCTTTTGTGCTTATTGTGGTGGTCATAATCTTGACCACTCAGTTTTGATTTGTTTTTAAATAAAATTAAATTGCATTAGTTTTCTTTTGTTCCATCCCACTGAAGATAATTTTAAGGTACAGAAATAAAATTACAGAAACCCGAGAGAGCACAAAACTAATAGGGAAGGATTTGTTACAAAAAGACACATGGTAAAAGCACATCTGTAAAACAAAGAAAAGGGTAGCTCATGAAGTTTCATTACAGAGAAAAGTTTGAACAGAAAGTTGGTGTTTTCCATTTCAGTTATTAAGCTCTCTAAAAACAGTAAGTGATCCGCTACCCATCTTTTTTTTACACAGGAAAAGCCCTTATTTCTCTCGTCTTTCCTGTGAACTCATTTTTTAACTTTCTACTTACACTTACTGCAGTTTTACTGATAAGAAAGCATTTGCACAGATTTTATTGTTCAACTTTTATCACTTTTAAGGAAAAATGGGTGTAGCAGTCACTATTGCATATTACAGTTAGGGTGTTAGCTAGTAGTTTGGCCAAAAAATGAAACAGGTTATGTGCCAAAGAAAAAGTTATATATGGAGCCCCCAAGCAAGAGTAGGAGACTGTATGAGATTCCCCTCTGATAAAATAATAGCATTTGCAGTCCATGACTAGCTCCTGTTTCGCTAGAATGGTAGTTGTAGGCATGGCTAGTATAAATGGGAGGAAAAATGTGTAAGTGGAAATGGTTCTCAAGATTCACGGGAAATAATACAATAATAAAGTACTATCTGCTATTCAAAAAATTGACTTACAATGTATCTGCTGATAACTTATTTTCATAATGCATTTCAGGGAGACAGAGTAATTCTTCTTAAGCGAGTTGATCAAAACTGGTATGAAGGTAAAATACCAGGAACCAACAGACAAGGCATCTTCCCTGTTTCCTATGTAGAAGTCATCAAAAAGAACCCATCAAAAAGTGTTGATGACTACCCTGATCCTCCGATACCCCAAAGCTATTCTAGTGACAGAATACACCATTTAACTTCTACTAAGGTAAGGACTTTTTTTTTCCTTTGTTATCACATGTAGAATGGGTTTAGAAGGACTTGTAATTATTTTGGTAACATCAAATAATATGTAATTTATGTATTAAGCACACTACATTTTCTTTCCTGCATAGACAGAATTGCACATTATTAAAAGTATTTTAATAGCCGAGTGTATATCTTACATTCTGCCAGGACTTTTACTCTTTTCTTCATTAGCTATTGCATTATTGAATAGGGCCAGGCAAAATTTGGGCAGAAAAATCAAGCCAACAGAACGACATTTATTTGGGAATCTTAGACAGAATTTGAACAATAAGGATATGTCTAGCAGGCTTGCAATGTGAAGACATTCCCATAACACAGCTGTCCTAAAAGCCTGCAGTCCCATAAGGATGCAAAGGGCAGGAGAGGGCAGTTTGCATGGGGACACAGCTTGCCAAGATCAGTGCTGTGCCTTTCAATGTAACGGAGAACAGTTAATGATTCTGTGTTACAACCTTCCTCTTCTTGCCATTCGCACTCTAGAAGGAAGCTGTTGGTACAACTGAGGTTCTTTTGGAGTGGTACAACAACAGCAATAATAATGTTTCATTTAGTAGTGAGGCAAATGTCATCGTAGTGTCAATGAACTTGGATTCAGACCTTTATGGTTGCTGTTTGCACACCAAATGTTTGTCATTGATCCTGAATTCTTTTCCTTCCTAGTCTGTGCAACCATCACAAATCATACTGCAGGATGTTGCAAAAAGATTCCTGTATTCTGATTTATCATTCACTCGTGAGATTTCGCAATCAGCTGTGCAGAGCACATAACCTCTTTGGCAGTGATAGAAACTAAGAAAGGTTCTGCATGCAAACCGTGATTAGTGCCAACAAATTGTCAATGACTTCTCCTCTTTACATTTGTTGCTTCTTTCTTCAGCATAAGCAGTTGGTTTTGTGTGTAATTACAAACTTCTTATCCTGCTGTTAATCTCTATTTGTTTCATTTAGCTTTGTCCCCTTCTCTACTTTCATATACTTGCATACTGGTGCTCATTTACATGCCTCAACTTTGAGATAAGTTCCACACTTATTTGAAGCTTTGGCAACAGCTACCAAAAGATGTCATTTATAGACAACAGTGGTCTCTGAAAATACCACTTACAACTAAACAATATTAGCTGGTTTTGGATGGTTTCTAGAACAAGTCTTGTCTGGTTTTCCAGAACATGTCACAATGGAGAACTAGCTCCTCTCTCTTTCATTCTAATGAAACTGTTGAAGTAGCATCAGATTCTGTAGCTGTAGACTGAGGTATTCATAAGCTAGGGCCCCTTACTATTACAGGAATCCAGAGAGTCCTGGAGGTAAGTCAAGAGTATGAGGCAGCTTAGGTGCTCCATATTACAGAACTGTCTCTCTGTATTTGGAGATCCCTCTTCCTCCATTCTCTATAGAGCAGGCTTGTCTACAGATAATTCTACAGAATTCAACTGTATTCAGAAATGTAAGAAGACATCTTGTTCCTGACTACCCAGAAGGACTTTGACAGTCCTGAAGATGTTCTGGGGCTTACCACCATTACTGATACCACTTTTCCTATTGCACTGGAGTTTTTTAGCATGTATAACTCCCTGTTGCTAGAGCGACTGCGCTAAACTTCTCTGGCCTAATGGCAATAAAAATAAATAAGCACTGTAAGTCAGGAGCAAGCTTCATTCCTCTTGACTTTGCTTAGACTATCTGTATCTTTAGATCTAGTGCAGCCTGTAGCCACAGAAAACTAAAATTGGCAGTATCTTCTTAGCAGTGTTATTGACCTTGAAACTACAGGTTAGAGGCCCTTGTTCAAGAAGAAAGATGAGGGAAAGAAATTGAATATTGCTTATAACAGCCTAGTTCTGCTTCAGCAGGCTGCATCATATCATTAACTATTTACTTTGGTACACAAAGTAACAAAGGTTTGTCTAACTATAAAATGAAGCTATTTCCCTCAAGGAAACTCAAGTATAAGGTAAGTAAATTAAACTTCCTGTTCTGTGATATGAATTTAGCCTTTTAAAATTATTTTCCTGTTCTAGAGTAATACTTACAAGTCTAAAGTAGTCCAGATAACGTAAAGAGATGTACATCTAATTCTTCTGGATAATTCTAACAATATTTTTCACTCAATTTTAATTTTGAGGATTAATAGTAACAACAATACATTTTCAGTATTTACTGAAGCAATGGATATCTACTGATGCTGTGTACGTATGACTCACCAGTCTCTCACTCTTACAAAAGGACGTTTCTTTTACCAGAAGGATACTTCAATCAATATTATGTAACGGTACTCAAAACACACTGCTGTGTACTGTGCTGTCACTATTTTAAACACATATTCAACTGCCTACATTCAATGGGAACTGAGTATCTTTCACAAAGGTTGATGTTATTTTGAACTAATAGCGTTACTTTGGGGAAAAAAAATGCATCATGTAGCTGCTCATGCCTTAATAAAAGTATGCAATGTGTTAAAGATGTTTCTTAAATATTCACCCAGAATTACTATGAAAAAGTAGCATATTAACGTTAGCGTAATTAGAAATCACCTCAGTTGTTATAGTTTAAAAGAAATACTTAATGACACTTGAAGTGTACTTCTGAAAATGCTGTTCTCATAGCAATAGTAATGGTAAGAGGTAAATGCCATTAATATTAATTGTATGATTTAATAACTTATGACAGGCTCACTAACAGAGCACCATAAGTAACATAACTTCAGATCAAACACAGGTTGCCTTCATGAATGTAATGATTCAGATCTGTCTTAATGTTTGACATTTAAGCCCCGAGCCAGAACCTGATACAGTTTCATTTTTCAAATGTCTTTCCTGTTCTTCTGATTCATGTAGTAATGATTTCAGACACCCATGCTCACTGAAATGATACTCTATAATCCAGATGATGGCACAGACTTTTTTCTTTTCCAGTCTATTCATATCCTAGTTCTCTGTCATGATGCTTTATCTACTTAAAATTCCTATGTTTTTCTTATTTTTGAAGTTGCCTTCCCAAGCTCTGTCCCCACTTCCCAGACACCTTTCCTCCTCTTGGTCACACATTGATCAAAAGATTCTCCAGGCTGCCACTAGTGACTGGTTTTCAAGGACTGTTGGTTTTTCACCTTCAAGCATGTGCATCACAACTCCTCCACCATCTCCAGACAGTTTTCTTTGTGACTTAGAAGAACTCAATTCTTTGGCGTTAACAACATCCCAATCCATAGCAATCTCCCCACATAATAGCATTCACCAAGTTCAGGATGGTCACTTTATTCCAAATGCAAAGGTATCTCTCAGCTCTCCTACAGCTCTTCCTCTGTCCCTTCTTGTATCTGCCTCTGTCCCACCTTCAGCCAGCTCATCTCACGACACAGCATATAAGCATACCAGTAACAATACCGAACCAGGAAAAGATAAAGACTTGAGAGGTATACTTGACTCTTCAGTTACCGAAGTACCTAGAGACTTGTCAGATACGACAGGAGGTGAACAAGTTGGCACTCATTCTAACACCCCTTCGCCACATGAAGGTGGCTCCATCTCCAGTGTGTTAGCTGCAACTGATGAAACCGAAGAGGAAATCTGTACTATCGATCTGTCACTTAACATAGAGGATCAGTCAGAGCCTCAAGAATCAGATTTCTATGGTGAAGCACAAGACATAACAGAAGAACAGACAAGACTCTATATAGAGGAGGATCTGGGACATGACAATTTAGAATTCCCAATAGCAAGTGGAGGAGACTCCATAGTATGCTGTGAAGGATGCACTTCACCGAATATTGATAAGGTATTTAAACTTCTGAAAAACCTGGCTTCTGTGTCAGATAGATAGTTAACTCAGTGCAGTTACTGTCTGCCTTTTCTTGTATTTACATATTTGTATTCTGCACAGGCATAGATTCATACAAATGCATTTGATAAAAAAAATGACAGTTGAAATTGACAGGATAGTCCTTTCTCAGAAGCAGGCACAGATACCATATTAAGTTGTATGGTCTATCAGTTCTGCTGGTCCTTTTCCTTCTGGCCGTGTTAGCTGCCATCGAGCATCTGATACAAAAAGCCAGTGAACCATTTTCCTCACTGGCTCATTACATGCCACCTCTTTTGAGCCAGAGGCCCCAGCAAGCAAATGCTATCAACAGCTTTCAGAGCCAGGGGGGACATGCCTCCTGCAGAGACTCAGCGGTTTGTACTTCACATGTGTCACTTTACCAGCTGATATATTTATAGTAGACTCTGTTATGAGAATATGACTAAAAATAACGGATCAGATTAAGTTTGGCAGTTAAATGCTTCACTGTAAACCCCTTCCCAGTTTCTCTTTGGGACAGTACAACACTAAACTATCCCAGATGTGTGCTTGCCACTAAATGCCCCAATCTCGCTACATGGTTTGTGTGGTTTCTTGGCAAAGTTTTAGAACAGATTTTTTCTGTCCAGCACTTGTTTCAACGGACTGTTTGGGCAGTTGGTTTGGCTGGCACATGCAAATATGTAAATCAGATACTTAAGACAATATGTTTTAGGCCAAATGTAAAACTAGTTAATTAGAAAGAATTTGCAGGCTGCCTCTACCCTTATTTGGTCTGAAAAAACACAAGAGAAAACTGTAAGAACAGAGGTGTAATCCACAGCCACAAAAGGCACCTTGTTTTGATTTCTCAAGGAAGAATTTTCCTCCAGAAAAGCAGACTGATTAATAATAAAATTAGCATCATATTTCTGACTATTCAGGTTAGTTACATGACTCCTTATCAAGCGTTTTATGTTCTTCATGGCTGGTTTTATAACACAATTACTTCTCATTTTTCTGAAACACTTAAAGCCAGCTTTACTTTCTGCGGGAACATCAGGAGCCTCTGATCCTCCCTTCCACTTTTCTTCTAATCTTCCATTTCATTCTGCCAAGGCACCAACTTCTCACTCTGTTCCTACAACATCCCTGTCTACTGCTTCCCTCTCACGTCCTCTCCTTTCTAAACCCTTACATCAGCAGGAGAAAAACTCACCAAAGTTAAAGGTAACTGCACCTCTTCAGTATGGATTGTTGCAAATCTTCATGTACGTTAAATAACTGCAAGGCTAACACTGACTTTGATCTTTTCAAATGTATTGTTTCCTTTACTAATATTAAGTAACACAGCACGTGGAGTATTAAGATAGGCCTTCTTCAAATGAAACACAAAATAAAACTATAACCATGATGATACAAGGAAATAGCTTAAGGAGATACCAGTGACAGGAAAGCAGAAAGCCGCCTACTCAATTTCAAGCCCATACTGGGACATCACTAACTCTTATTTAATCGAAAGAGACAGAATTATATTCAAGTATGCAAAAACTAAGCAACATTTGTAGTTTAAAAGTGTTCTCAATTTCAATCCGAACTCTGGGAGAACAGTCAAATTTCACAGTAAAGCACCACTACAGCGGGTCATGTTATAAATGCCATTTCTGGTAGTTCTTTTTCAGGACTACACCTGGTGCCAGCATTGCAGCTCTGGCAGAAAACTGACATCTGGAAAGTTGCTCTAGATAGACAAAATCAATTTGCAGTGCTGACATCCAGAGAGTCCACTAGCTTACGAAAAGGAGGAAAAAGTCATGTAAAAAGTTTGAGAAACTATCCTAGAAAAAGTGACCATTGTATCTATGGAAAAAAACCAGCAACAAAAAAAACCACAGCAATTTTTTTATTTTTTTTTCTTTTTTAAATCTACCATATTTTACAATGTGGGTTCATGAAAAATATGGACATAATAGACTTAAATAAGTTTTAAGGTCCACCAGACCTGATTGTTTGGGGCTTGTTTTGAAGTAGGGAAGAGATATAAGAGTTCGATCCTGGGCGTGAATCTGTCATGGGCTTAGGTATGTTTCACCTCAAAGAAGGGGTAAACCACAGTATTGCATTTGTTTCTGCAACTTTGAGTAATTTATCCATTTTCGCAGTGCTTTTGATGGGTACTCTTTGCTTAGTCTAACCTACAACATTCAGAAAATTCATCTACACTGAAATCCTTTTTAGGTGACCCTAATATTCCTTGCCCTCATTGGAGCAAGGCATGTTAATCCAAGGTGAAAATAAATAGAATACCTGGTTTGAGAATTAAAATATTTCCTCCTAGATGGTGTGATGCTCTTCATTGAGCATAACAGGAAGCAAGACACCAAGTAACCAAGGCAGATGACTCCATCTTGCAGGCATAAGGGTACTGAGAAGAACTAGAGGTCTTGGGGGTTGTTACAGAGTTTTAGCTCTTAATTATTGTTTTCAAACCATTATCTGGTTTGAAACCTGGATGCTATTTTTAAAGCTAAGGAACAGATTTCTTTATAAACTTAATCAATATAGACTTATGTATTTCAAAATCATTTAAATTATTAGATACGCTCCTACTGACAACAAATTTATTTTTTTTTGTACAATATTTCCAAAATGAGATAGAGAGTTATTTCCTCCCAAGGGCAAGCAAACTGTTTTTCAGTAGTCAGCACTGACTACATTGCCAAGACAGAGTTGGATCAAAACAAGTGTAGCCAGGTTTTGGCTGTCATCTTTTCTTGCTACTTAGTCTACAGGCTGTAGGTGATAAGGCAGGACAATTCCTGTCCTGTTCTCCTTGTAAATGTTGTCCATGATTAAAGTCTGCTGTCAACTGCTACAGCAGAAAGAACATGAGGCATTTCCAAGACTCAAATATCACAAGTGAAGAGAGGCTCTTCAGAGAGTTTTTGAAACTTTATAAATGATACTTTGATAGTTTTTGTTGGTGTAAAAATACATACATATATATGTACACTTGTATATGTACTTGGAATGTGGCTCAAATGTAAAGTATGACCAGGGGCTTTGGACAGTAGAACATATGGAGCTATGGGTGGGAAGTGACACTTTGCTCCATGTTGATGAGAGGAATGTGTCCTCCAAAGGAACAACTCTTCGTGAAGACACTTACCAAGGAGAAATGCTGATGTTTTTCCTGCCTCCTTCTCCTCCATGGTATATCCCTTTTTCTTTTCGTTAGTCACCCTCTTAGCTCCTAAGAGGGGACTGTTCTTCTGTCTTGCCACATTCCACTGGCAAACAATAACAAATACCAAATACCAAAGAAGAGGTTTCCAGTGCCAGTGCTCCAATTCTCTCATTTCCTCCAACTAGCCCCTGCCCCTGAGAATTCACATTAGCTACATACCCCCACTTAGAGCTGAATTCTGACAAACATTTAGCTGATATTAACAAAACAAGGATTTTTCCTTTAAGTACTTTCCATCAAGTATTTACTTGCTTTCTAAATGCAAACTTCAGATCCACATTCTGTTTAACAGCAAAGAGTTAACATTAGTCACTGGTATTTTGAAACAGTATTTCTGCTTGATGTTATTGAGCATTTCTGTATTATTAACTGAGCTACTTCACAGGTACACTTGCAGTAACCATTTTTACTCCAGCTGCATGCACTGTGCATGATTAATTTTTTAATTGTAATGTGTAAGGGCGTGTGCCAGAGCAGCAAACCCTTGGAAAAAAGATACAGTGGCAACAATGAAAATACCATATACTAATAGTACCATTATTTGCACTTGTAACACACTTGCCTTTTTTTTTTTTAAATCAAGAAAAGCATGTCCAGTTTGCATGTATGAATGAAGCAACAAAAATCCCACAATGCTTCATTATTAAACTCTCACTTGACACAGTTTTTGTGGTTTCTCTAGGCTAATTTAAAGAGAGAGATATTTCTTATGGGTAAACCTCCTCGTAGCCCAGTGATGACTAAGAGATCCTGCAGCTCACCTGTCAGAGGTCACAGCTATTCACACAGGGTATGGTACTGGATGCCCAGTGTGCAATAACAGTATTGCCATAGAAAAGTAGCTCAGCGTCCAGTTGTTCAGTATTTTGCTTTTGCCCAAGTGTCTCAATACTATCAGTATGCTGTGTTTTCTTCCTGTTGTACTTCTGTGCTATGTCTGAGTAAAGCCAACAGGCCTGTGTGTGCCAAAACTTATTTTATAAATCTGTTAGTGTATTTTATCTCTGCAGTACTGTATAGTATTTCCAGTGCTACAAGATGTACAAGATCAAAGTTCTTCATATTTAGGCTGTTTTTTCTTAAATTACTCCTCTCTTTCAAAGCATCTCTAGTTTATTAAAATAGCAGCTTCTAAGAGTCAAAAATGTATACTTCACTCATGTATATAGGCTGAATTCTTGGTTTTGAATCTACGTCCTCCTTTTCAAAATATTTCATTGCTGCTCTGTATTGTTCACTCAATACTGTCATCTTTATCCAAGCACAATTATTCGAGACTATCATACTCTTTAGCCTTTCCTTTCCTATCTGTAGTATAGCAGTAATGTAACTGTAGCAATTTTACATAGCCAGAAAGTCAGATTGTTTAGAGTTTGCATGTGTTTTGCCCCAAAAGGTGATCTAAATTATTAAAAAAAAATCAACCTAAATTGTATGTGAATGACAATTTATGAGCTATGTTTCGATTTCAGTTTAGGACTAAATTATTCTTTGCATTGGTTTCTTAACTTTTGGCTCTTAAAACTGATAATGGGATGAACTGTTTTCCGTGCTGTTGCTGCTGATTCAAGGTTATCATCTTTTTGGTGGCTCTCTTTTTAAAATTTGAATTTTTATTTAATATATGCAGGTTTGTGTAACTTTTCAAAGGCTTGACTTCAAAGGGGACAGTGCCTTGTTCATTACTGAAGAGAGACAATTCAATCATAGGAAAGCCAGGATTCTCGTAGTAGCAGATCAACACCATCCCAAAGAAAGTCCAATTGGGAATAAGAACCATAAAAAAGGGATGGAGCCCTATTTTAATTCTCTTTGTTACTCCAAATGAATGGCATGTAATCAGTATAGTGTATCAGTCAATGTTTACTGCATTTATGTTTTCAATTCCAAAACTGCAAGAGCACAAATTGTACACCTAATGTGCATGTTCAGGACTACACAGAACTATCATATGCAAGCATATATCAATTATGCCTGAAAATCAAGTGTACAGCTGAGACCACTGACCTGACTGCACAATTTCTAATTTTGGGGGGATTAGGCCCTACAGTTTTTCCCAGGAAGCAGGACAGTGTAGTGAACTGAGCTGTAGTTGGAAACTAGAAATCCTAAGCACCAATGCATAAGGTGATGCATTTCATATCTCCTGAGCACAACCAACCAGACCTTGCTACAGTCTCCATTGCAGTCAATGCCGCTGTATATGGGAATGAGAGCTACTGAGGAGTGCACTCAGACAGAGATAGAGCTCCAGGATCCCCCTGTTCAGACACAGCACCAAGTACTTTACCTAGTTTTCCCAGATTTGAATTCCATTAAAGTTTTGTCTGTAGCAACAATACAGAGTTGAAAATCTTCACTCACCTTGATTTTCTATCATCATTTTCTGCAGTAGTTAACTCACAATAAAACATTTTAAAGCACTGACGCATATGCAGAAAAAAGTCACAATACTGACCTACCTCATTTCATCCTGGCTTGGTATATCTTCAAAGCTACAAATCATTTGTAGTATTGTTTAGAACGTTAGCTTTTATTGTTTGAAAGAAAAATCCTTAACCTTAATTGAGTTCTCTTGCATCTCTGACTATCTTTGGCATTCGGCTGAGTATGGACCTGATGAAAGATTAGCAGAGAATAAGATCAGATTCCAATCCAAATACCAAGCAATCTGCCCAGAGGAATATTTTCTTCATACTTGACAAGCCAACTGTTGAAGGGGATTTACTGAGAACTGAAATGTCCAGTTTGCCATCTTTATTGTTGTATGCTGTGGTATAAATTATCCACTTTTCTTGTACACTGGCAGAGGAGAGTTAAATGAGGGAGGGAAGAGAGTCAAAGGGTACAAACAATTTTTTATTTTTTGACTTTGAAAACCTCTTTGCCACCTAGGTGCCATTAATATGAATAAAAGTTCTGTAATCTATCTGCCTGCATCTTTAGGCACCTTTTTAAAGTTATACTCTATAAACTGCACAAATGGAGAATGCTTGCAGTATTTTCTGTGTATACACATACAAATATGATGCAAAGAAATTTAACCACTCCAATTTAATCTGGAGATGTTGGAAGGGGAGAAAAAAAAGGAAAAAAAAACTTCACAAAACATAGTGCATTTTAACATTGACTTGATATCATCAGGCTGTGGGTTCTTTAGCACAGCCTGCTCTCATGGAAGACTCCATCCTCTTCAAGAGTAAACTGAAGCAACATGAACTGAAATAGTCAAACGCAGGAAAAAGAGAACCATGGAGCAGTAAGACAAATCTAATGGCTTCAAGATCAGGTTTCAGTTTAGTCGATTCATGAAAGAAAATGCTGTGAGCTGTGTTTGATATCGACACTCCCCAAACAGATACAGTTCCCAGACATGTTTCAGCATGACTGTAGGGCATCCTCAGTCAACAGAGAATATGATCACTATTTGCATCAAGAGCCCTCCCAAGCTGCTGCTCCTGCAATATTCTTGCCCCAGACAGATTCTAATTAGTATAAGATAATGTCTTTCTAAGCAGGATATGGTTTCTGTAGGAGATTAATATTTTTCATTTCCGTTGCATCCGGATTTATCAGATAGTAGCGGGTGATGCTGCATTAAGAAGGAAAGTAGTTCCTTTTCTAAAGCTTTGCACTGGAAATACAAACTACTTTTCCCTCTGAAGTAAAAGTGTTAATTGTTACTTTCACACCATTATATGCATTCTTTCAAAACTTCTTTTTGCTCTTTGCCCCTTCCCCCTCCCGCCAACAGCCTGCATGGCTTTGTGCTCCCCCTTGAGATGCAACAAATAATTAGTGCAGCATGTTATGCTTGCCAAGTTAGTACTCTGTGTGTATGTACTGTAAATTGGTTATGTTGTTTGTCTATGAATATTCTAAATTCTGCCATTACATGTAGGAGATTTTATTTCTGTTTATATATTCCTTGGGTGAAGTGTATTTTCAGATAATGTTCACCAGTTGTACCTGATTTTTGTAATGCTGTTTCTGTTTCACAGTGAAGAGGGAGCAGGATTCTATTCCAACTTTCTACAATACTATAAATAGAATGGACTGTTGATAAAGTTCACAGTTTTGTTTTAGTTTTTATGTCCTCAAAAAACCAGAGCTTTAAACCTGCCAAGATTCTGTTGCTTGCCATGACTCTTAATACTATTGTGAGTTGGGGGGGAAGGGAGAGCGGTGTTGTTTTACACAAGGTAGAATATGAACTCTGCATCTATGTACCATGTCCCTTTCCAACCATTTTGGACCTGAGACTATAAATCTTTATTACATTTCAAATAATTTCATTTCAGCCACAGCGCCCTGTGCTTGCTCATGAAAACATACACAGTGGGGGGGAACCGTAAGTATGCTTCTTGTCTACTAAAACAAAATCTAACATTTAAGCAATAGCCAGTACATCATCAAATAATTTGTTCACCTGCCCAGTACAATTACGAAGAGATTTTGGAAATTTACAGATAACCACATGATGTAGGAAGATATCCAAGAATGTCCCAGAAGGCAAAGCCTTAATTGTTTAATTTACACCAAACTCAGCCAGACGTGCCAACTTACAGTTCTTCACCGTTTATACTTAAAAGGAACAATAATTTTGTAAAAATAATTCTTATTATTTTTATTCATATTATTCTTTCCATTTGTACATCTTATCAGAATGCCAGTTAAAGATTTAACATTTATTCAACTCATCCGTTTTACTGATGACACAGATTATTCAGAAACAGTTCTGGATGTGAGTAGAGAGAAAAAACTAACTTGATAATATTGGTCACAGGAGCACAGGCTCAGCCTTTTCAGTGTAATTTACATGTGCAATTAAAAGATTAGATACAAGGAAGCTTTACTGAAAACTGGATAAAAAACCTAGATCCTAAGTCTTATTTGCACAAACAATGTAAGTCGTTGGGATAAAACATGTAAGGCTATTTCAATGCTGACCATTAAAATGAAAGTTTGGTGCAACACACACACACGTCTTGCATTTGGGTCCTACTTCAGTGATCAATGGAAGAAGCACCCGTTCTTCCTTTAGCATCAGAGCACTTTGGAGTATGCCCTAATAGGTGAGTCCTCCTAAATGTAACTAAGGCTTAGCATAAAAATATTTCAAAGTTTACCTAATAGTCAGTGGAAGAAAAGGCAGGAGAGAAGAGAGGGGCAAAAAGTTATTTAATAACTTTATCACAAATACAACATTTTGGTTTGAGTATCACTAAAACCACAAGTTCCTGTTGGTTTTGTTGAGCATACTGAAACACCTAACTCTTTTTTGTAAGCAAAATTATCTAATTAATTGTATTCAATATAGTTTAAGTAGTTCATGACTAAATTTATTTATTCCTAAAATTAAAAATAGAAATCTATTTAAATTGCTAACCAACCCTTCTTTGTCCTGAATACGTATTCTGCTAGTGTTGTAAATGGTAGGAAGAGTTTTCATATTTAAGAAAATCTTAGATTATCAGAGAGAGAATTAAATTACTATTAAAGAGTTATTAAAATGGATTAAATGTTATTAAAATAGAAATTACTAATATTAGATTTCTAAAGTATAAAGAGTGCTAACTAAGAAGTTCTTGCTACTGTATTTAAGTAATTGTCCTGAATCCTATTCATGACACATTACATCTGCAGTTCCTGTACCTTTGGAATATGCATTTAATCAGTTTTGGAACACCATCATAGCTCTGCTTTCCTGGAATAATGATAAGCATGACAGAAAATGTTATTGCCATTTAAGTTTTTGCACAGATTGTTCTTGCTCCTGCTACACAAATTACCAGAAGTAATTGCTTAAATTAACCATTCCCTTCCCATTTTGTTAGTGTGATTTAAAATATGAAATTAGACCTTTCAGATTTGGGGAGATAACTGCCAGTCACAAGAAATTAAGTTTAAATAATTTTTTTATTAGAATAGCGTTTTGGTTTTTTCTTTTTTTCTCTCTAAATCATCAACGTGGGAAAAAAAAAAAAAGTGTAGTTTATTCAAGAAAACCATCATTACACTAAGCCTAGCACCAGTCTAGGATTTTTCAACCGGCACTTTCAGGAGCTGGAATTTTTTTCTGAAATAAACATTTCATTTAAGCCATGGCAGCTTTGCCTGAAGGATACAGAGCTAATGGAAATATTCAGTATGAGTGTATCGAAGGAGGAGTTACATTGGTTTTACTGGGGGATATGTAATGGCATTAAGGTCTTAAAGTCAGTGAACTGTTGTTAAGAGAGAAAAGTGGACATGATTATATGTTGGCTCAATGTTTTGAAGTTAAAACTACTTCCACAGTTGTGCCCTGATCCTTCACATGAGTCAGTCATAGGTGAGGCACAGATGGTGAGGAAAAAAAGCAGACTGTGACTCTGCAGGACTCACGGGCTTTTACAGCGATCTTCCCATGGATCAGCCCAAGCACCTTCAATTCCCCTTATTAAGAGTTTGTTGCCATTCCTTCAATTCCAAGAAACTCAACTAAAAGCTGACAAGGAACAGAAGATATTTAGTAATCTCATACTCCTTCCCATTTACCCACCTTGCATCCTTCAGTCTGTAGCCCCTGGCTGGGGTGGAGGTACAAGTCAGTGTCTGAATACTGTTTGAGTTTCTATCCTTATGTGCCCTGATTTAATTCAAGCCTCTCTCACCAGCAGAGATATTTATATACATAGTGATATGCGTATCAGTATTAACCATGGAAGGGGCTATGGCTCTGTGTTTCCAAATAGCAATTACTCTCCACCTTCCCCACAGAGGTAGGCACCTCTTTTACACGCAGAGCTCTTACAGTGCCAAGTCTCATCTCAGCAGTTGCACTGAGGAGCCCAGGGAGGGCCCCCAGTCACAGTGGTAGTGTGTGAGAGACACTCTCCTGGGCATCCTTCTCCAGCGACTACAGAAGGATGCCAGGCACCTCGCTTGCACCATGGGGCACTTTGCCACGGCACAGAATGCACACACTAAGTTCAACATTCTGGAGCTTAAAGGCAGAGCCACATTTTAGGTACCGATCAAGGCAGCTTAAGGGGCCAGCACATCTACAGACTCCCCTCTAGAAGTCCTTTGTTTTGGTGACTCAACTATGAAATAAAGCTAAAAAATTATTAAATGCTGGAATTCAAAGTTCAGAGCAACTTGTTGAGGACCATCAGGCTTGCCTGGAGTCCCCAGTCTTTAGTGTATGACAAGTTACCTTTCCAATAAAGTTTTATTTATTTATTATAATAAGTATCTAGCCCTGAAGTTCACCAGGCAAAATAAATGCTTTTCCTCTACATTTACATTACTTATTAGTTAATGCTTAAATCTGCTGCTTTACTTCAGCAAAAGTGCAAAGAATTCTTACTTCTTTTTAAAACGCATCATTTGTCCTATTTAAGGTTTCAGGCTCTATATAACTATACTCCTAGGAACGAAGATGAATTGGAGCTCAGAGAGGGAGATGTCATTGATGTGATGGAAAAATGTGATGATGGATGGTTTGTGGGTATGTTTTAATTCAGTTCCCTTTTCTTTTCTTTTTTTTTTTCTTCTGACCTTTGCTGCCATCTTTGCTTAGCGTCTTTTATAATTTCTGGTGTTCAGTGTGATAAACCTAAACCTAGCTTTATCAGGAAAAATCCCAACCAAAAGCCACTGCAATTGGCGAGTGATTTTCGCTTGTGTCTTTTGAAACTGGTGGACACAAAAAGTGGCATGTGCCTCTAGTTAGCTGTACAGCACTGTTGCAATTGTCTTGTGACACAAAATGGACTATGTATTCCTGCTCTCTTCATAAAGACTGGGTAATGTAAAACTTACTCACATGAATACATCTACAGAATTGACTACTTGTGAAAACCCAAGTATTGCTGAAGAAGGAGGGATTTCATAACTAGGCTTAGATAAGGTGGCTTAACCATTTCATAAACCCTCATGCGCACAGCGGCTAACTTCGTCATCTAAATATTCCTCAGCATTCCAAAAATTCAAATTATTCAAATAGAATTTATGGTGTTGAAATTAAATGATTTCTATGTACGAAGTTGAAAATTTAGACCAGATTTTAATCAGGCCTAACAATTTAATCAAATATGCCTCTTTATTTACTTCTTCCTTTCTGCAGTTATAAAGAACCTTTCACAAAGAAATTGAAAATAACTTTTTGATGTTATATTATAAAGAACTGTAGCTATTGCTGTTTGTGCAATATTAAACATAAAAATTTAAAGGCCATGCTTACATAGTGATTTCCTGTTGTTATTCCCATCTTTCATCTATTGCTTCTAATTTCAGGAACCTCAAGAAGAACCAAATTCTTTGGTACTTTCCCTGGAAACTATGTCAAGAGGCTGTGAATTATTTTTTTTTCTACTTATTTATGCTGCATCTCTGCAACACATCTGCATAAAGCTGCTAGAAAACATGCTATGCTGGCCTTCTATTTTCTTGCTTGCAGTCTCAAATAGAGGCCATCTAGTTCATCCTCATCCCATCCCACCTGCCAAATTACAGCAACGACCGCAGTGTGAATAACTAAGCTTTTCTGAAACAAGAGGAATCTTTTCAACATTTAAATACTCCCTGCTTTAAAGTCTTTTCATGTGAAACACAAAAGGAAAAGCCTGATGACAGGTACACAGATGAATTGCCATCGGGGGAGGTGGGGGGGGGGGATGGGGAGAAACTATTCTTGGTTTGGATATTTGGGGTACTATCATGAAGTCTGATGGGATTTTTTTGGCATGCACATAATACAGAGGGAAGTTGCTGTTTACTATGTTTAAAAAAAATTGTTTGAGTTTCCACATTCTTATTAGCTTGGCAGCATTTGTTGCTTTCACTTTGCCGTATCACAGGTTTGCCTATTGTACTGGTTTACAATGTATGACAAATTATAATATAGATTTTTTGCCTGCACTTGTATGTTGTAACATATTACACAGTGATTGTAGAACCTCAAGCAAGCGTATTGAAAAATGGAAGAGCTGCAAGTGTTCTGAACAGGTGCAATGGTATTGGCTAAACCTTTTTTCTTTTTTCCCTAATAAAGCTGTAGCATTTACTGTTAAAAGGCAAGAAGTGCAAGCGTCATAAAACCTCAGGAAAGAGGGTTTAGTGAAGAGACAGGCAATGATATAAGCATAGACAATAATAACCCGCCACTGATGTCTGACATTCAAAGGTTGTAATCAAAATGTTGTAATAATAAGCAATATGAAATTTGGAAGGTTAGTGGTTTTACATATCAGGAATTTTAAGAAGCAGGAAGTGTTAGTGCAAAGGGTTGTTGGTTGGTTGTTGTGGTGTTTTTTTCTCTAACATAGCCACCTGAAAAATATTCATAAGTATCATATACTGATTTACTTCACTATATATGTATATGTACCTTAAAAGAAACCCGAGTTACACATTCTTTTTAGAAATTTAGTACAGAAAAAAGTCACAAATATTAAAACCGATACAGTTTAGAGGTGGGTTTTTCTTTTTTTGTTCCTGAATGAAACAAGTATTTGAAAACATACCTTTTTCATAAGTAAAGATAAGTAGCAAATGAAATTAAGGCAAAGGATGATAATGACTATGGTTTTATAAAAATAAAAATTGAGATTTGGTTTCTTCAGCACCTTATAGATGGCAAAAGCTTCTACAGCATTTCTCATGGGTATAGGATTGAAATTATCAAAATGTATGTAGTCTCTGTAGCATTTTGTACATAGGTTTGCTTTTTTGTACAGAGCCATTTGGTTGTTGATTTTTAAAGAAATTAAGTTCCTTATTTGATCTTTGCCCTCTTCACATACAGAACATTTCAATGCATTTTTCTTTTCTTGCTCTATTTACCATAAGCACATCTGGATAGTGCAATTCTGTAAGATAGCATTTTATGCAAAATTTTATTAATTAAAATATGGTTTACCAGCCAAATCTAAATGTACATATGTCTTTATTACTGAGAAATGTCACTAAGACAAAGGTAAAGAAACATCTTTGTGCAGCATACCTTTATTATTGCAGATTTCATGGCAAAAGCTTTATATTCAAAGGCTTTCCATTTTAAATTAGGTCTGCATGCAGCTTTGCTGTGAGATTAATACCTATCTTTGATGCCATTTATGATTGAAGACTTCAATATCTGTTGCCTGTGATATTTAAAAAGTACTGTTTCTACTCTGTATCTGATTTTAGAAAAATACAGGTTTTTCATACCTGGCTTTCAGGTAACTGACTTTGAATTCCTACAAGCAAAAGGTCTCTGTGTTTTTTTTCTTGAATAGACTTCTAATAAATTTTGCTTGGAGTACACAACTGTTTCCCCCATCATTTCTCAAAATACTCATAACCTATTACTTAAGCGCTGCAAAAAGCTTAACTCTTCAGGCTTATATGCAAAAAGTTTTGCCTTGTACAAACATATTTTTCCATTACCAAGCATACACCAGCTATACATACGGGCAACTGCAATTGCCCGTACAGCTCTCAGTTGGTCCACTTCAGTATCATCCCTAAAACTTTTGAATCCAAAAGTAGTGCTATGGACTTCCTGCACTGGCTGTGCTAATTTGAGATAATTTTTCTGTTGCCAGAGCAACCCTTCACTCCAGGAGCACAAAAGTAACATACACAATGGTAAATGCTTTATACCTGGCTAAAGTTCTCACACCCTAATCCTTCAACGAAAGCAAACCAAGAACTCCTCTGTAAAGCAACAGAACTAAGATAGAAGGAAAATGTAGATTTTTTTTTTGGGGGGGGGGGGAAGCATCTCACACTGTGCCTGCAAAACTTAATTATTCCATACTAACGTCTCTGGCAAGGAGTACCTGCTAAACCTAAAAACCTGCAACAAGCAGCTAAGCAAGCAAGCAGCAGCTTGCTGGATTATTTTACTACTGGTTGGTAACATGGTTCCTACTAATGCCTCAGAGTAGTTCTGGGTCCTGTGTCTCCAAGCCATGCTGGCCACCACAGCCGAGCTGCCTCCTCCCAAACACTGTGTGCACCTTACTGCTGCTGCTGAAGAATGCAGCACAACAGCAACCTGCATTGGGACAGGAATAAACTACTGCCTCAAGTCTGAGTCATGCTCAGGGGTTTTGTCTTTACAGTAGCTGGGCTGGACCACGCAAAACGAGCGACACCCCTAAATAAATACACACATATGTAGCTTAAAATATTACCAGGAAGGTTAACACCAGGGACTGCTGTTAAAACTCCAGAAGCAGATAAAAACTCCTTTGTCAGTATAAACATTGCTAGTGCGGGGAATTCTTTCAATTTGGACAAGGCCTAATATAGTCAGTACTGTGCCCTTCCAAAGCTAAATTAGCTTAAAGCCACCGTATGCATCTCTTCTTACAGCCCTATAGCCAAGTACTGAAATATACGGTCAAACTTTGTGTGGTTTGTCCTTTCTGTTTGCCTGGTAGCCCAGCATGGGATCTGGGCCATCACTAAAGTATTGCTTTGTGCCATAGGCCAGTAAGAACTGTAAGAAATAGAAGTATTATGCTTTAATGGTCTTTTTTCTATAAAGGTTGGCCTAGTAACACCATCCAGTTGGTGTAATCTCACTAATATAAAGAAATTCTGGATGGTTAAGGGGTGAAATCGCTAACTGCAATTAGCAAAGAGGATGAAAAAAAAGGGAAAATCAGGCCATCATAATAAGAATAGTAAGGTATCAGTACTTCAGGAAAAACTGCAGTGTTGAAGTTTTAGTAAAAGGGAGAGCAATATTAAAGTTATATCCAGATAAACCAAATTTTTATTTAAGGAACAGACTGAAGGATAGTTTCAGCTTCCTTGTATACTCCCCTATAAATTCATGAAGGAGATCCCACAGGACTAGATGGTGTTTTGTACTTAAGGCCAGAGAAGAGACCTGGGAAAACCAGAAACCAGCCAGTTTAGTATCTAAGACGAGCCCAGAACAAATCAATTAAAACCCTCAGATATTCAAGGATTTTTCTAGAAAATGAAAGAAAAAAAAACAAAACACACAGAAAAACCCCAACAATTTCCCTTTATCATGTCAGGATATGTAACATGTATCTTGATTACTATTAGGATTTTCTTTTAATGCTATGACATGGCAGTTGTGTTAGTAGACTCAGAAAAGTCTGTGTCAGGCAACATGAGATCAAGGTTGTTGCTACATTACAGATAAATAGGTAATGAATGTAACCATAGCATCCCTAAAAAAAAAATAAAAAAAAACAAAAACTGCAGATTCCACTGCCTACCCTGCAGCAAGCTGTGCATTTGCTGTTGAGATAAGGGCCTCTTAAAACAAGAAAACCCAAAAGATGCCAACGAGCTGGAGAGAGAGCTGCACGAGCAGTTCAGGGTACTGATCTATATCCCAAACCAGGCGAAGGGTCACGCTGGCAGGCTGACCGTTCTGTCACCCGCGCCAAAGCAAAGCACGTTGTCATTCTGCGATGCCTGGTATTTACTAGTTGCCTTTTAAATGCTGGTGTACAGGACTCAGACAGGAACACGAGGTGCTTCCTGGGTATTTGAAAAAGCAGTGCACGAGCCAATGGGAAGCTAAACATGAAGTCAGTAGCTCTAGAAGGACCTTAGGTCATTGCTAAGTATATTCCTTTACAGCATTTAGCATTGCACAGTGAAACCCTGCCTTTGCACCACTTCACAGCAAACTCCATTGAAGTCAACAGATCCCACAGCAGCAGTAATAGTTTCTACATTAGCTTGAAAAGACAATTACACAAGAGAGAAGGCCTGAAGCAACTGAATGGTTAGTTTGGGTTGGGTTATATTGAAAACTGTAAGTAAGTGCAGGCAGACCCCAAAACCTGCTTCTTTAACTGGTTCCACTACACAGCTGAGCAGATGATAGCTCCCTTCTCTAGTACCTAAATGGCAAGTTAACTTGAAGTCAAATCATATGTGGCTCCAGAGTTGCAAAAGCTTATTGAAATGGCCAGTAAGTCAATCATGTTTATACAGCAGAGCCCCTTCTTACATCCAGCCCTGTTGAGCAACAGTGGTGAGCTAGGAACAACAGACGAGAAGGCGGCTGAGATTCTCAACAACTTTTTTGCCTTAGCCTTCACTGGCAACCCCTCTCCTCACAGCTCTCATGTTGATGGCCCACAAGATGGTGACCAGGGAGATAAAGTCCCTCCCACTGTAAGCAAAGACAAGGTTGGCAATCATCTGAAGAACCTGAAGACATACAAGTCCATGGAACCTGATGAGATGCATCTCAGAGTCCTGAGGGAATTAACTGATGTAGTTGCCAAGACACTCTCCATGATATTTGAAAAGTCATGGCGGTCAGGTGAAGTCCCTGGTGACTGGAAGAAAGGAAACATTATGCCCATTTTTAAAAAGGGTAGAAAGGAGGACCCTGGGAACTACCAACCTGTCAGCCTCACCTCTGTGCCTGGGAAGATCATGGAACAGATCCTCCTAGAACACATGCTAAGGCACATGGAAGACAAGGAGGTAATTGAAGACAGCCAGCACAGTTTCACTAGCGGCAAATCCTGCCTGACCAACCTAGTGGCTTGCTATGACCAAGTAACTATGTCAGTGGACAAGGGACAACCTATGGATGTGATCTATCTGGACTTCTGCAAGGCCTTTGACACCGTCCCCCACAACATCCTACTAGCCAAATTGGAGAGATACGGATTTGATGGGTGGACTGTTCTGTGGACAAGGAATTAGCCAGATGGTCACATCCAGAAGGTAGTGGTCAATGGCTCGAAGTCCAGATGGAGAGCAGTGACAAGTGGTGTCCCTCAAGGGTCCATACTGGGAACTGAACTGTTTAATATCTTTATCAATGATATAGATAGTGGGATCGAGTGCACCATCAGCAAGTTTGCAGATGACACTAAGCTGAGTAGTGCTGTAGTGCTTTTGATAAGCCAGCCAGACAGGATGTTATCCAGAAGGACCTGGACAAGCTGGAGAGGTGGGCCCAGGTGAATCTCATGAGGTTCAAACAAGACCAAGTGCAGGGTCCTGCACCTGGACCGGAGCAATCCACATCATCAATACAGGCTGGAGGATGAGGTGACAGAAAGCAGCCTTGCAGAAAAGGACTGGAAGTGCTGGTGGACGAGAAGCTGGACATGAGCAGACAGTGGGCGCTTGCAGCCCAGAAGGCCAATCAAATCCTGGGCTGCATCAAAAGTAGCGTGGCCAGCAGATCGAGAGAGGTGATTGTGCCCCTCTACTCTGGTCAGACCTCACCTGGAGTACTGTGTCCAGCTTTGGAGCCCTCAGTACAAGAAGTAAGTGGACCTGATAGAACGAGTCCAGAGGAGGGCCATGAAAATCATCAACAGGTTGGAACACCTCTCCTACGAAGACAGGCTGAGGGAGCTAGCGTTGTTGACCCTGGAGAAGAGAAGGCTCCAGGGTGACCTAATAGCAACCTTCCAGTACCTGAAGGGGGCCTATAGGAAGGCTAGAGAGAGACTGTTCACAAAGGCCTGGAGTGACTGGACAAGGGGCAATGGCTCTAAATTAGAGAAGGGCAGATTTAGATTGGATATTAGGAAGAAGTTCTTTACCATGAGGGTAGTGAAACACTGGATCAGGTTGTCCAGGGAGGTAACTGAGGCCCCATCCCTGGAGATATTCTAAACATCAATCAGATTGAGACCTGAATCCACCCATTTTACAGAGCAGGGAACTTGCCAGACCAACAGGTAGAAATCAGTACCTTGTCCCTAACACAGTAAGCAGGGAGGATGAATTTAATAAGGCTTTCTTCTGCAACAGTACAGGTAATCAATCAACATCATGATATTTATTTGGATGCAAAAAAATGCCATTTTGTCTACATCCTCCCTGCTGAAGGACACATAGTTAAGTTCTTAAATCCTAGCTAAAAATTGCCTGATCGATAGAATTTATTATTCTCATCAATATAGTGAAGTCACATTCCTCTGAAAATTAAAAATATTTTTACATATATCTATGACAGAAATCCACTGAAAGGGAAACAAAAGAATGAATGAATTCCTGTTTGCACTTCCACGAGTCAGATAGAAACTTCTGTTATTCCTCTTATGTTTCAGAGGGTACAAAAAATGGATGATTGAGAAGTCTCTGTGTCAGCAGCATCACTTTCTTTGGCCTGAAGAGTATCTATCATCTAAGTTATTGATAATGAAACAAAGGAAGAGCCTGAACAATCCTGCAGGTACAATTCGCACTGTAATCCTGCTGGTTGGTTACACCGTGCACCTGCACCCAAAACTCCCAGCTCCTGTTTCATTTGCATCAGTGTGAATCCCATACGTAAAGCATTACAGAATCATGCTTTCCAGTATGTAACTTCTGTTTCTTCAGGAGTCATAGCAAAGGAGCAAAGTTCTTTGTTAACAGACTACATAACATTACCAGAAAGTAGAAAACATTCTTATTAAAGTAGCTTTAAAGTCTATAAGTCATCTCATAGCAATTTTTTTTGAGCAGCCTTTGCATAGTGACATCACATCTAATTACAGACCAGGTGCACAGAGGGTTCCGCTTCAGTAGAGTGACATTACATCACAAGTGGCACGGCGGGTGGGGGAGAGAGGGGGAAGTGTTGACTGACAACCAGAAATGCGTTGCTAGGTTTATCCCCAGTACAGACACTCACATCTCAACAATTTATGTTTCTTGCTGCCAACACAAATAACAAACTTGGAAGCCATTATTTCATCACCCACATAGATGCACAGTAAAGTAATCCTCCTACATTTTTCATCCACCAGAGAAATTAGTAAATCACTTTAGAAAATACCCCAGAATAATGTGATTATTTCTACCAGTGAACAATTACCAGACAGTTACACACAGTGACTTTTGATACTTCCCTGCAAAAAGGAGATAGATACACTTCTCTGTCACAAGCCAATGTTCCCCTTTGCCAGAGGGTGCTGTATTCATGCAGGTCCGCTTCAAGTGCTTAGCTCTAGCTCCAACTGATTTGAATGGTAATTTGCTATTTAAATATCTTAAAGGAGCTGATCCTTTAAGTCTTTTTGGTTATCTAGCATTAAAATAAAATGAAGGCATTTTATTCTAAGACTTTCTACAAGTGCCACTTACTTCCTTAAGAACCAAGGAAATGGACTATCATTTTAAAACAATAATCAAAACTTCAGCTGTTCCCATCAAGATTTTGGGTTTTTTCCTCACCACCAAGTTAAGCATACAACTGAAACCAGCACTGCAGACAAGGAACACCAAAGAGATCGAACATGTCGTTCTAAGTGGGTCATTGCACTGCTTCTGTCGCTGTGATTTGCTAGATAAACCCCAAGCACGCAATGACTCAACTCATGCTTCCGTGGGTAAGCACTCCAAACTGTAATGTGAAACATGTACCAATACTGACGGGCTTAAGACCCACTAAAGGCTTTTCTTACATTACCACAGATTCATCTGTTATAGATAGGGGTTTTTTTCACAAGTAACTGGAAATATTTGAACAGGTGAGAATGAATCCCCCCTCCCTAAACCATAAAAGAGGACAAATGAATGCATCCTGTACATCTGAGGTAGTAGAGGGCAATACTTACGTGCCATGGAAGAGTTCTAGGAACTATTTATAGATTCACTTCATCTGCTTCTGCGGCCAACTCTAAAGTACAAGGCACAAAGCAGCACTCCACACAATCTGAAGCACAAAGTATGAAAGTTACATGCCATCAAAACCACAGTGAAACATCTAGGACACGCAGAAAAAAACCTCTGCTAGCCACCAAGCCATACCTATGTTCTGAAGCAAGCAGACTGCTATAGATGGGTGCAAAATTTTTGTACCTACCATTTAAGTCAAAAGAAGCTCATAAAAAAGAGTGGTGATAGAATGAAATTGGCCCAAACCTACATCAGCATCAGATAATAATTTATGAATATCACAGTTTTAATTACAAAACTGCTGGGGTTTAATCTGCTATAGAAACTGACTTTTCAGTAGCACACATCACTGATTGATAAATGGTAGCATCCTGAAACTACCACTTACTGTCCAAACCCTCTTCATTTTTTGCAACACACTCATCCTTTGTTTATCTATTTCATTGAGTGGTCCTAAACAGTGCAGTCTTCAAGATAGGAATCAGCCTTCTGCAGCTTATTTGTGCAGCACTCATGCTAAGAGGTCTTCGGTCCTTTAAGGTCTTAACCATTGCTTTAATACGGGGGAAAAAAACCCAAAGTATTAGATTAAAATAAATTACATCACATATATTCACAGACACATCCTGTACCTCAGATACAGAAGCAGCAGATGTTTCAGAAACATAGGCTAAGCTAGTCTTCCAAACCACACCCCCCTGAAACAAACAAAAAAAACCCCAACCAAACAAAACACAACAAACCCAGCCAAACAACAATAAAAACAAAACCAGAGAGGCAGGTTGATTACTGGTGGAGGAGGACGATTTGGGACATCGGTGGCAGACGAGACCCAGTAGACACATTTCAGTCCCTGGAAACAGGCTACTTGGCCTAGCTCATGGAGACAGCCTTGTCAACCTTCTTCCTTCACCACACAAACCCTGTGCTTCCATGAATGATACCTCCCCAGGAAAGCCTTAGAAAAGAACTGTTAAATCAGGCTAGGCAGACAAGAGCAAGATCAGTGGGGGCAGATAGATACAAACTGCTATGGCAAGCTTGGCATAAGTCAAGCCATTTCTGAAATTCTCCAGGCTCTACAAGCCTCTTACTGTGCACCCTGAAGGGCAACCTGTTCTGCTTTTCCCTCCTGTTCTGCCACTCTTTTTCCTGTCAGTCCCAGAGGCAAGAGGACTACTGAAGGAAAGGCAGCCAGCTGTGGAAGTATAAAACATTTTACTACTGAAAAACACTGTAATTCTGTTTTATCACATTCAAGATCTTGTGCTCTGGCTGTTGTCTTAACACTATGCAGAGGTCTACCAAAAGGGCTACCTGCAGCACCTTGCTCATCACAACTGAAAATCCAGAACTTCCAAAGATGGAAGAGGTCTCCTGCATCGGGCCATAAAATGTATCTATCTTTGCTAACAGCTCCAACAGCACATGACTGGTGTTGGTTAGAAGGTTCCGAACTGAAACATCCTGACACTCCCTCACCTGAGACTTGGGTAAGTTACTACTCTAGGAAGTGCAAAACAGAAATTGCTAAAACTGCAATGGACAGGCAAGAGAAAAACTCAACCTTCAGGGAGACCTTTTTGCATTTCTGAAAGGTTTGTTGTTTTCATGTTTTTCAGTTGTTGCATTTGCTGCAGTATTTTTAGAGAGTGGTAAGGATTGTAAGCAAGACAGTTTCCGGATCTTTATTTCCAGATAGACTTTTGTTAGGAGAGACTTACTCACATTTCAGAGCACTAGCTATATATACCATGGTTTACCTGTCTTCACATTGCAGAGAGAGGATTATCCTTTGAAAAGCTGTGGAGGGGTTAGACTCAAATTCTGGCCTGGATTTCTACAGTACTAGAAAACATCAAGAGCAATAGTTCCCAGCTATGGTATGAATTATACTAACTCCCTGCATGCTGGGGTATAAGCAACAGTGGATGTATGAATACTAGTTTTAAAACTGTTTGTGTATCTGAGTTTTCACATTGACCGTTTCAGATCCAGTAATTCCATGTCGATAAAACTGAGAAGTTTGTCCTAGTTAAGTTTCTACTGGTTTTGTCCCTGCCACACTTACATCCTTTCTTATGATACAGCCAGCTTTTGCAAATGTTTTCTCAAACCTGCGCACTTACTCCTATATACGCTGAACAAAAGCAAGCAAAAATTCTGATCAGGGCAAGGTGTGAAATGCATAATTATTTACTTCCATTCAGTATTGATTTTTTGATGTTAAGAAACTTATTCACAGGCACGGACAAGCTGACAGTGTCCTTTTAACAAGCAGAAAGAAATCAGAATTGTAACGAGGAAAATACTTAAAGTCTAAGCTAAATTTAAGCATTACGCCTGAGTAACTACAGTGTGCGTCAGAACCCTAGGCTCCAGCTTTGTGGCTAGCTACATTCTGAAGCTGCTGATCTCTGGCTCAGGGCCCACCTTATACTTAAAACAGAATACCGTATTTGTCTTTCAGCTGTTGCTGCTTGTCATGACCCAATAAACATGGCTAACTTTTCCATAGCAACTGCTGTTAGAATGCTAAAGCCAAGCCACAAGGTGAAAGCTAAATAGATAGCAAATACAGTACTTTATGGAATGCAAGATGACAATTGTATATTAGAAGAAATTCTGATGCCTGTTTCTCAGAGAAAAATACTCAGGTTTGGCATTTACTTAGACTACATGTGACTATGGCCACATGCGATCCTTACATGTGATCTCATCGCTTGTTTGTGTATGAGGTCTCATCTCTTGGGAGACTGCAAAATAGATCAAGGTATTGATCTAGAAGTTTGACATACACATTAGAGAAATCCTGCACTGTTTTGTGCTTAATAAAATCCACGTATTCTTTCAGGTTTAAAGAATAAAACACTTTTTTTTCTTCGTCCTTCTAAGCTTCCCAGATAGAAGTTTTGGGTCAGCAGACTATGCATAGTAAATACCTGTTACTAAAGGTATCTTTCTCTCATACTCACAAACACATAGAAAGCAGTTGACTGAAAAACCTGACAACTTCAGTGATACAGAATAAACCATCATGGACCATGCTCCAAGTCCTTTTGCCTACATGTCTCCAAAAAACTGCTGCAAACCTGGGGAAACACCAGGGACACTCTCACTGGGTATTCACGGTATTGGAGTACCATTGTATAAAAGCACTTTGCTCAGCTAAATCTGAAGAGCCCTATAAAAGAGCACTATTTTACAGCTAAGGATAAAGACATGGACTAAAAATAACTGCTTAGAATGAAAACTGGGAGAAACTTCAGAAGTCCTCCACAGGATGAACAGCTTTACCTCCTACCTTACTTCTGTCTTCCACAAAAGTATTTTGACGACAGTAGCATTCCTAGATTTTTATTATCCGTTATTTACAATGGAAGGCATCCTCAGTAAGTTGAAATTAGGATAATATGTTTAAAATTACGAACAGGAAAAGAAAAAAAAAAATCTGCTTTAAAGATCATCTAGTGGAAAGCTAAAGCTTAGACCAAGGATAAAGTACAAAGCACAGCCACTGTTCTTTTACTGCCTCTTCAATTCAGATATTTTTCCAGATATAAACTTTCACTGACAAAAATAAACTAGAAGAAAGGAGAAAACATACACAGACACACAAGTGTTTCCATGGAGAGACAGACTATACAAAGGATCCTGAGCTGACAGTTTTACCACTCCAAGAAGAACAAACTTTCTCTTATCATCCAGTAATGATTAGAAGAAATGTTAATCTCTTCAAAAAGTAGTTTTTCCTAAAGTAGCACTATTACTACCTCCTGCCTGACAGTTTCTCTAGTCATATAAATCATGCCATGGATCTGTTCTTAAAGTCTTGAACTTTGGAAAATTCTCTGAAATTTCTGTCTCATCAAGTGCTACTGAATAAAATCATTTCCTCCAGTGGCAGCATAGGTAATGTCCACACAAGCATTCCTTTTCCTGTAATTTACCTTTTATCTTGATTAGTTAAGGAGTAGAAGGTGGCTAATTCTGCAGGGCTTGTAGTCACTCCACATTAAAGATCACACATTTACAATTACAGCATACATTCCTATAAAGTAAGATAGCAGGGACATACAACAGCATTCTGTACCAACTTCAGTCTCTGAATAGCGTGGGTACAGTAATTCATCTCATGACTGAGACTTGCATAGCAATGACAAAATGTTTGTCCAAAAAATGCAATGTCTAAGTAAGATACAGACAGCAACACAGCAGAAACTGAGCGGGTCACATCTGAAACACAGCCAACAGCTTCCAAGGATCTGAAATTACTACTACTTTCTGAATTGCAAGTTAATATACTCCCTCAGAAGAGATGATGTTACCTCCATCACTTTCACTGCCTGTTTCCCTAATCCTCATCACCTTACTTCCTCCAGAAAGACTGTCTTCTTCAAAGAAGCCTCTTCTGTGCATTGCCTCGACTTGACTTGCATGGTGTAACCCAGCACAAGGAAAGCTGTGCAGTTAGCTAGCACTAGCATACTAAAAGCGCTTGTACATTTATTTTGGCCTACACAGACATAGGCACTCCTCTTGTTTTCAGCCCATGCACCCAGGAAAGGCGTAACAATAGCTGATGCTCTACAGTCTGCCCTGCCAAGATGTCTGGGGTAGAGAAAGTACCCCAACTACTGCAAAGTGTCTCAGACAAGCAGCAGCAGAGCCACTAAAAAACACTCCCTTCTGCTTCTACCAGGGCCCACAGGTAAGGCAGCAACATCTACTTGGTGTTGGTATACGGGGCAATAAGCTGTCAGACCACACATCCATGCCTGTTTATAGCCAATACCAGACAAAAAGCTCATTTGTAAAACTCATCGCCAGCCATTCATAATAACCTAGCGGTAATAATCACAGTTTACTCCTATGGTTTAGAAAGAACAGGAGATAAGTCTCTTGATCCCACTCGATCTCTTCACCATCCCTTTAAGAAATATGATGAGCTATTCTCTAGAAAAGACAAGGAGGCTAAAGTTTCCATGTAGTTAAAAAAGTTTAAATGATAGCTAAATGCATACAATCACAGATGAAACCAAGAAATAGGACTAATTATTAGAGAAATACAAAATGAGACTTTGCTTTTATTAGAGGCAATGTTGAGTGTCTAAAAAATTATGTTACGGTTTTTGTAGACACGTGTCATTGCACACCTAATGAAGTAGTTTATCTGTTTCCTGAATGCTGCTCTAAAATACGTATCATGAAAGAGATTCCATAACTCTAACAGTTAATTTCTATGCATTATGTGTCCAGGTAGTGTTGAATGGCAAGACAGAAGCAAAGCTTCAGGTAACCAGTGCACTTACAGAATCTAAACAACACAGACAGAAAGTCAGTACACGCATATATCCATTTGCAAAAAAAAAAAAAAAAAGTTACAGATAGCTTTCCAAATGGAGGTGAACAGTGCTTCAGTGCCTTCATGTGACTTAAGCGTCTCCTTCCATTCAATATGAACTTTAGATTTTAATTTTCTTTTAAATACTAGCCATTGATTTATATATGGTCCTACTCCTCCTTTTCATTTTTGGAAAATTAAAACAAGAAAAACAGTGCACGAATTTCAGGTAAGATGAAAACTCATATGAAAACAAGCACATCTGCAATTTAAAAGTTTATTTTAAAATATAAGATTTCAATATCTACTTTCAGCTTGCTTAGAGGTTTATGAAACTGTTCTGAAATATACCATTTCAGGAAAAATATTTACTCTCCACTTAGGTGTTAGTTTAGATCAGATGCTTAACATAGGCTTTAAAAGGCTCTAAGACATCTACTAACCATTTGCTAAGTAAGATGCTTCTGGGGGAAAATGAGAAGGTTTAAGTCTTCAGTTTCTGCAGTATTCTCAGAACAAATTTATCACCCTTGAAAGACTAATAAGAATAAAAGAAAAAAAAAAAAAAAAGACAGGATATTCCTGGCTTCCTGAGCCTGCAGACAGAAAATTTAAGAAGGTGTTTATCAGTTGCAGTTTGCTACTAAGAACCTAAACATCAGGGAAAAGTACCAGAGATATATGAAAATTATAACCAGAAATTTAAAATGAGAGGACAGTTGACCCAAATCACTGTTTCAAAACTAGTATGAAGCTGAAGCAGGTGGGGAGGAGCTGTAGGAATTTCCTTTTCCACCTCACAGATATTTCCAGCCTGGAAATTTCTAACAGCTGGGAGAGGGGTACAGTACCAGAGTCCCACTCCTCCCCTCTTTGCCAGGAGCATGAGAAGAATACCACAATTATGCCAGATAGGAAAAGGAAAGAGGATTTCTCCTTTGCTGGGAAAAACTAAGGGTACTGCTAATTTATCAAACATCCGCTAAGCAAAAGCTGATATGAGAAGTTCAACGAGACTCGAGATATTAACAATTCCTGCTCCCTGATAGTGCACTTAGGAAAATCTTCAACCAATACGTAGTCAGATCTCACTGCTTTGGGAAATTGTTTTAAAATAAGATTTCCCATGTATCCAAATGTTTTAAAATAGAAAACAGACTGTGCAGTAGAGAATACTTTGGCCTTTCACCTCTGGAGAACCAGTTTAAGTACACACTGTTCCACACATGCAAGTGATTTTCAAGGTCCATTTGGTATCCTAGGCTGTTGCCATCTAAACTTCACAAACGGTGGCCAAGCCTAGTACAGTTTATCATGACAGAGGCTAAACTCTGAATGGCATAAAACGCACACTCTGAAGAGGGTTAAGGTTTTTTTTTTTGTTTCTGCCACTACCAGGGTTTATTCTAGTTCTGCAGCCTGCAGCAGAGCACTCCATGAGTTTACAGAAGGATGAACTGGTTTTTAACATTTGCTACCTGTAACTTACGTTTCAACACTCAATCTGCCAAGTTGTCAAGAAAACAACACTTCCTTCCATCAAGGCAGGGACATACTGATAAGGAAAATAGAAAACACATTAAAAAAATTTTCTGATGTGAGTTAGAAAGTGTGCTTTTCACTAACGCCAGGGGAAAGCGATGGTGTGCTGCAGGCACAGGAGTTTGATTGTCCAAAGCTAGTGAGGTGGCGTGGTACGCCATGATGAATCTCTGTATCATTCTACTACTCCAATGCCTAATTTGTAACCCCATCCCCCAAATCTCAAAAGTTTGAGTGATATGAAGAAAGTTGACTCAGCTTCCTCCCTGTCCACGGTTCAGTAAAAAAAAAAACAAAACAACAACAACAACAAAAAAAACCACAACACGAGTGGTTATACTCAGATTGAACTGGGTAGAAAGACATTGTTTGGCACAAATATCAAATTAAAAACAGATCAAGAGAGCAAGAGCCTTCTTCAAACTTTATGGTTGGACATACTTCAAGCCAAAAGACTATTTTATGATTCTGAGGAAACTACATTATACATAAATTCATATCATAGTCATCAAATTCATATTTGCAATTAAGAAATTTTCTAATACTAATAATCTTACAGTACAGCAAAACAAGAAAATCTATTAAAATTGTTTTCTTATATGGAAACTCCAATGGCACAAGAAAAAAACCCACACTGCTACATATTTACAAAAATTCACTTTCATAGCTAGAATTAACATACCATAAACATAAAGTTCAACCCCTGATACATCAATAAAACAGAATCTAGCAATTGCTGTCTGGAACAACAGCACCTTGGAGAGCAAGTCACCCTTCCAGTAAACCAGGCAAGGAGAGGAAAAAAAATAAAAATATTAAAAAAATAATATTCTTTGATCCAGACCTCAGTCTCATATAAGTATATGATTTCCACCGAAATTAAGAGCAATCACCTCCCTAGAAAAAGATTAAGCCTGCCCTCATCCGACATATATCTAACAGGATTAGAAGGGACATAAGAGTAGATCTCAGTGTAGTACAGAGACATGAACAAATGTTACAGACATTTAAGCAACTCCAGTTTTCACCAATTATGATTCCTAGGGAAAAAGAAAAAAAGTCAGCCTCAAAACTCACTAAGAGAAATTCCGAAGAAACCCCTCAAGTGAACAAGTTATTACACAGGTGTAATTTTTGACACTTGAAGCTCATGGCCTGATGATGTGTTTGATACAGAAATTCTTGTATTTCTGAATCCTTTTCTTTTGAAGTGCAACAAAGGATTCACTATTTGAGATTGTCAGTACTCAGTGAAAAAGAAAATGCAAATTGCACATGAAGGAATCCTTTAAATGAATACATCTAAGATGCTATGCATTCCTAGCTACAAATCAAAAGACATTACAGGAGTCACTAGGACAATAAGGTAAAAAGGGCCTCAAACATGAGAGTGTTTTCTGTATTACTGAAGTAATACTTAGTGATAAATTCTGACCTTGAATACATAATGTAATCTGGCACTATGAACTGCATAGAGAGTCAATATATTGAAGGCATATATTGAACCAACCTCAAAACAAGTCAGAACACACCAGAGTATACACATGACTTGCAAGCAACGAGAGGATTTTTCCCTCGACTTGAAAATATGCGAAACATTTGCACTACGAAGGTTGAGATACCCCTGACCTAAACACCTGCCTCGCCTATCTTCCTTCACATCCCTAATATAAGCTGTGCACCCACAAGTTCAGGACAACTGTCACACTGTAATCTCTGTAATGCACACATGTTTTCTGATAGTTTACTTTGAAAGAGTTACTACTATTTATTTTATACCAATCAGGGTGTGAAATATACTTTAATGATAGAGAAGGTATTTGAAATACTCTGGATAAGAACACAATTACAAAAACCCACAACGAACACAAGTGTTTGTTTACTAGCAAGCCACAAGCAAATGACAAACAGAAGAAAAAATTCTGAGGCTAACCTTCACAGTGCTAAAAATAACCCAAAACAACCCAAAGCAAAACCAACACAAATAAACCAACCAAACACCACCAAAACTGAGCACATCTTACTGAGGACTTTAACTATATAGACATTAGCAACAGATACAGATAAGGACATTCATTAAGTCAGAATAAGAGGTGGAAATTAGTTTTATATTGAAATAAATTACAGATAAATTACAAAATTACAAAAAAAATTACAAAATATTATTTACAGATAAACAAATTATCCATACCAGAAATTATTTGAATGAGATGAACCCAAATTTTATTATTTCAACTCAATTACATTCTTTCTTGGCCATCAGAGACTCTTCTAAGCAGGTCACAACCAGCAAGAAAGGAAAGTGCACAGAGTGAACCAAAGTGGGTGAATCCTCTGCCATAAGGACGAAACAAACAAACAAGCAAACCCCACAAAATATCACCAGCAAAGCCACAAAACACACAAAAACATCAACAGGAAACTTTCCTCAAAGGCAGAAAAACTGTGCATACTGTTATTACACCAAAATATATATCCTCATCAATTTTATCCTTTCCAAGACCTCACTGACTTGCTGTTGACTCATTTAAGGGGAGGAGGGGGAAAAAAAAAAAATCAACATAAAAATCCCACAAAAATTAGCAAAAAAACCCCACCCAAACCAAAAACCTCCATCAAAAAACCCCACACCATACTGCCTGACGAGAGGTGTATATATAATCCTAGAACAGGCCAAACTTTGGGCAAAAAGATGCTTAAAGAACATTACCCACGCACACATTAACTTTGCTAATCATAGAATAAAGAGAAATCTGTAACACCATGACAGGAAAGTCAGTGAACGTCTTCACCATCACCAAAAATTTCTCCACCTCTTTTTGAACAAAATATAAGGGATACAGAAGTCAGAATAAAGCTGATGCAAGAAAACCAAAAGGAATGTGAAGTATTTATTCAGTAACAAAAACAAACAAACAAAAAAAAAATAATAAAAATCAACAGAAGGTATCTGTAACTACCTTAAAAAAAGCTAAGATTTCTACAAAGAGAAGAGATATCACCAACTAATACAGCAGTATTCTCTTCCTCAGTATGAGAAATATGCATAACATCAGTCCAGATTTTTCAAGCCATTAGAATTGGTGCATGCCATGGTCTCAAGTGACTGCAGCCAAAAAACTCAGCTGAAGAGCTGGAAGGACTTTTCACTGCAATGAACTCTTACATTACAAATAAGACAGTACGTAAAACAAGAGCCTAAGAGGAAAATCTCCTTATCGGTATTTCTGATTGTTTACATGAAACAGAACCGTGTACAAAGTCAGAGCACCGCATTACATAGTTGAAACAAGCACCAGCAATGCAATCAGCACGATATCAAATGAGCAACAGGGTTGCTTTAAGAAATCAGAAGGACGCTGCATCCTGAAGCTCACCGATTGTCGGGCTGAGGGACACTGGAGGGGCAGATAAAGCTGAAGTATTTGTTGTAAACTTTCCAGCGTTCAGGCTTTATTTGTCCAAGTTTGATACTCCCCTCTGTGGGTGGAGAAGCCGAGGGACTGGCTGACGTCACCCAAAGGGAAAGGATAAAGTGCAGTGCCCACAGCTGTGGGATGAGTAAAACTTTCTAAGAGGTATATAAGGTCGGCTGTCCTGTTTGGTAGGTGCTCTACCGACAGCACCGTTCCTCCTACAGCTCAGCTCCTCACACAGACCTAAGGAAAAGAGAACAGTAGCCGAGAAAAAACTGTTCACAATGCCACAAAACGTCATTCTCCAAGGAGCGGCACCCTGGGGATTCAGGCTCTCAGGAGGAATAGATTTTAACCAACCCTTAATCATAACCAGGGTATGTACCCTTTCCCTTTCCTTGCTATTTATTGCATTTATTGGTTGTGGCAGATTTTTGCCCTTTACAGTTCGAGAGTTCAGAAATGCAGATAAAGCTGTGAGTAGATCAGCAAGTAACTGCTAATTCTGAGGAGAGCCATCTGAATGTTAACAGTTTTTGCAAGTTGTGTGTGACATGTTTCTGGGATTGCTTTACTGGTCTAAGAAACTTTAACTGCATTTCTATTTATGCTTCAAAAATTAAATTCACGTATCTCGGCAGCAGAAAAATTCTGGCAAGATTTACCCAGGCATTCAGATTAGAAAATCAGTTTTGAGCCTACTAAAGGCCAGACCCCACTTTTATCATGTGCACAACTAGCCTCTGTGATCACTGGGGCAGAAGGCAGCTTGGCAGCAGCTCCTCATGCCTGGAAGTTTGTGCTTTGCAGACTTTGTGCCAACTTTACAAGATTAATCTGACTCCATTTAATTTAATCAAGTTCTGGTTATTGTCAGCAAAGGCAACACACCTGTTTTTACGTATGGAAAGGTTTTCACTTGCGTGGATACTGAGTCAGTGAATTATTAGAAAGTTATCCAGTCCTGAATATGAAGGAGACAGTTCTTTGATGTTTTCTGCCATATTTAGCAACAGACAACTTACCTTATCCCCCTAAAAAAGGGAAAGAATCCAAGCCTCCTTTGTTTGTGGTTTTTTTAGTGGATTTTGAGCTATTAATTGCAATTTATTTAAGAAACCAGTTACTTGATGAATGGAGCATGTAAAACAGTCGGTTGCCCTGCAGCTACATACATAGATCTACTCAAAAGAAAGGATAAGTATTTTGATAATTTGTATATTTTTAAAATTGTGTTCAATGCACATCAGTCTAGAACTAGTTCTTGTATTTTTTCTACTTTTCAGAAGCTCAGACACGTGTGTTCCATGAGCGTCCAAATCACCAATGCCTGTTTTTTTTGCTTTTAAAAGGGTCTGCATCTATGACTCAATATATACACTATGCCTGGTATTAAATAAGCATCAAGAGCCTTGAAGGATGCATACTATTACTTGCATTAAATATGCTTCTTAACAAGAGTCTATAGAAAGTTTAAGGACCAATGTTTCACACATTATACTAGTAAAAACTAATTTCTTTAGTGACTTATTCCCGATTAATATAAGTATAAACAGAAGCAAGCCAGAATGCTATTATTTGAGTTATGTAGCTTCGTAACAAATACTCATAGGACATGGGAAAGCCCTTGGAGAAACAGGAGACAAAAACAATGAATAATAAAAGGAAAAAAAAAATCTCTGTATGTTTTGGGGCCTGCATTGCCTTTTATGGTACTCCAAAAGAAAAATAGTTTCCATTATCTCTAATGAAAAATATTTTAGCGGTGTCTGGTTTGTATTTTCTTTGTGTTTAGATTAAGTGTGATGAAGTTTAAAACTGCAATAACAAAGGATGTTAGTATAAATGTAACTTTTTAAAGAATAAATTATTTTGCAGTTGCCTCATACCTACCAAATGCCTTACAAGACATAAGCGATTGGTTTCTAGTGTATTACAGAAATGCTCAAAACCACATTTCAAGTAGAAATAAGAAATAAAATACATATAGGGAAAAATTGCATGTTTAAGTTTGCTTAGCTCAAGTTCAAGAATATGAATGGTAGATTTGTTTAATGATTTTGTTGCCACACCATGCATTTAGAAGAGTCCCTAAATAAGTATTCATGCAGTACCCCTTAAGAAGTAGTGTATGTTTTGCAAGATCCATATGCCTTGCTTTTGGGGGCCTGGGTATTCCTTTTGTAAAAGATACCACCAGCGGCCCATTCAGATTTGGCTTAACTGTCCCGACAAGAAAAAAAACAATAGCCTTTAAAACAATAAATAGACATTATTTTAGATACATTTTGAATAAAAACATTGAAGAGGTGTTAAGTTTGGTTTGCTATAGTCCTTGTTCAACAAGAGAAAGCTTTTATCAGGATTTGCCAAGTGAGACAGACAACATAAGAGATCATCATCCACCTGTCCAAAGAACAGATGTCACCTCAAAAACCCATCTGTGATTTGTTCTCTTGTTTTGACTGTTTCAAGCAAATGCAAAAAGCACAGATCGTGGTCACTGGGGGAGCAGGGAGAACAGAAGGGGACTAAAAATAGACATACTCAGATTCTATTAGGGACAGAAACAATGAATTAACTAGAAATAATGAAAACATTTGTTGCAATCCTAGGGACTTTACACAGATGCAAAGAAATTTCATCAATGCGACTTATCAAAACCCTAGTCTTAATGAAACTGAATAATTTCAATTTATTCTGACCAGAAAATAACATTTTGAGTTAAGCATCTAGAGGGATCAAATCCTACAATTTAAGTCGTACTGAATAAAGCGTTACTTGAACAATTGAAACTTGCAGAGGTTGGAGGGAATGGCAAAATATTATCAATTCTAGTTCTATTTTAATATAAACCTTTACAGATCACAATACAAGTATTTATATTAACTCAACTTTATATTTAGCTGCTCTGATCTGCAGGCGTTCATAACTCTCTCCAGAAAACACAGAGCCTGAAGTATTTATGAAGGTGTGCCATGATGATCTTCACAAGTCTATTAACAGATGCAGAGAGGTTTTATTCAAAGTTTCATAGGCGACTTTGCCCCTCATATGGCTAAATAGTTATCTAGTCTCTGACAACATATGAATGCCACATATCCTTTTATTTATCCAAATCTGAGATACCTAGGTTACAGGAGCAATGGACATAACATACAGACATGTCCTGAAGAACAAGGCAAAAATTTTCCTAAAGCACCAGTAGAATCTACCTCACGAAGCCAACAAACACTACAGCCGTAACATCATTGTAAGTGTTCACAATATACATTTAATGCGTCACTCACTAATAAGTTCGTTAAGGAACAGCATCACTTACATTATTGAGGTACTCACAATATCAGTATTTACCCATGCTATGGTGTAATCTTGCAATACACAACCTGGTCCCTTTCTATAAAACGCAGGCTACAGTACTTTTGCTTGCCCCCATTCTCCATAAGCAGCAGCCAACATTTGCCCTCTGAAATACTGAGAAGAGAGAAGAGCTGGCATTTGGACATATTCCTCCTACCCCATCCTAGCAGCAGATCTCCAGCTCTTTACATCAAACCCAGAAAGAGCAGATGAGGGACAGGATTATACAAGGATAGGTAGTTCTGCACCCCCGAAGGGCTGGGCAAGTATAGTTCAGCACCCCCATCAAGGTGGTGACAGCCCAACACACACATCCCAGAAGACCGACAATAATCAATTCAGCTAAGGAATAGGAAATACAGACTTCTGGCCCTTTCCTTCCTTGCTCCCACCAAATATAGGTAATTCCATTCAACTATACAGTGTTATCACTGCAGTTGGTCACAATCTGCTGAGAAAGTCCAAGGGATTGTGCATTATTACCAGCAACAGAGTGGGTTAGGTCCTACTAACATCGCAGCTGCAAGGGAACAGACCGTGCTAGACAGATATGCTACTTTATAAGGCAGGATTGTCTCAGTACATTGCTGCAGTATGCCACAAATACAGCAGATGATTTGTTGTGACATGGAAAAAGAATAATCTACTGAGCAATTTACGTAAGGATTATTCAAGCAAGCTTACTCTTGAGAAGCAACCAAGAATGGCTGGTTTTGTCCATTTTGGGTATTAGACCACCAATATTCACTCAAATTCTAGGAATTCTGCTGCAGTTTGTCATTCTATGCATGTTCACAAAATGATAAATGAAGTCAGGAGCCATTCCAGGTTAAAGTGAGAAGCATGATCATACCTCTACCCCTGTGTTATTACAATAATGCAAGTGGTCTCAAGGTAGTTAATTTACGCCTACAGCTTTTGAAGTTTGAGAAAAAGACAATTTTGGAGACTTCAGACTTAGAATTTATGAGCGACTACCTCAATTCATATTTAAACAGATTATTCAGGCAACCTTAACACTTTGTTAAGCACACAATATATGATTCCATTCTTTTGGAGGGTGAGGGCATAAAAGTCTCTAGCTGGCCACAAGTACCCATTTGGAAAGTTTGCTTGACTTGGTAACAGCACATGCATTGCAGTTTGTTACAGTGGAAAAAAATAAAAGTTTACATGCTGGAATGCAGATAAAAAGCCCACAAATCAAACTCTAAGTTCGTTGAGCATTCAAATGCACCTAAAGGAAATGGACATGTGGAAAGAATGACTATTATTTTTTGCCATTTTTTCAGTACTAATACAGTGCAACACCCATCAAAAAGGGTATTTCTAGTTGGCTTTCATGCTGATAGTACTGTCGCCTTCAGAGGCAACAAATCTGCCAGGTTCAGAAGATGCTGGAGTTGTATCAGTTAGCTTGCTCTTTCTCTGCTAGGAAATACCAGAACTGAAGAACATCTCCATAACATGTTTTCCAGTCCTCCATAACACCTAATTACCTTTAATAATTGAGGTAGCACCTGTTTTGGCTGTAGCAGAACCCATGGCGAAGAAAATTCTCCCCAACAGCTTTTTTACTCCATACACGGCACAGATTAGAGAGCTGCTTTTGTAAGACTATACTGACATTTTTGTCCTTCACCCTGGGATTCACTTACTTTAAACTAACGTTAGCTGTTTACTTTTGATGAATCAACCTGGACTCTTTTTTTCTGCTATTCCAGAAGAACTGAGTTCCAGAAGCTTATGTGCTACATCCATCAATTTCATGTTGATGTCTCGTTTATCAAAGGTCACCTAAAGTGGCAATACACATTAAGGGACTTGAATTTCACTCAGTGACAAAAGACCTGTTTAAGCAGTATGGTGGTATGAGAAGCCACAACTTTGCAAATAAAGGCCAGCAATGCTAGAACAAGCTTCAGTAGCATCTAAAGTCACAGCCTCTCTACAATACTTATTTTAAAACCGAATTATGTTGCGCTTCATGAACTTCTCTGTCTTAAATGCAGCAAGGCCACAAGTGGCTTTCTATATTATCCAGTCAAAGACACGTCATGCACATGAACATTAAGTACTGCAATTCCTTAGTAGTTCTATTGTTCTGCTATTGCCTGGAGTTGTAAGGGAAAAACTCAACTTTTTTTCCAAGCAAATTACACAATGCCTCTTGAGACAAGTTGCAGTAACTACAGAAATCAGAGTGGAAACTACTTAATGCAGAAGTGTGAAGATAGTTTCCATCTAATTTGAAATTATGATGAATAAAGCATTTATATGATCTGACAACAGAACTATAGAAGGTCTGGCAGAATTAAAAACTCACTTTTTTTTGTAAGCAATCAGATGGCTGTTTTACAAGCCCACTCCCTCCCTCCCCAACCCCATAGGGAACCATGGTGAAGTTTATGTTCTTTATCAGTTTTCAGGTATGCACTGTGCTTAAGCAGTCAAATGTTGTCTTTTCAGATTACACCTGGAAGCAAGGCTTCAGCTGCCAATCTATGCCCTGGTGATGTTATTGTAGCTATTGATGGTCTAAGCACAGAGAATATGACACACAACGATGCCCAGGAGAGAATTAAAGCAGCTGCACATCAGCTTTGTTTGAAGATAGAGAGGTATGTGTACATGTCTGCTTACTTCTGAAAGACGACACTACCCAACCGATTACACACTACAACTATTATATAATGTAACTACTTTAAATAGTTTTTTCTAAGAATTTCACAAAACCTTTAAAATTACAAGCACACCAACCTACCTCACCAACTCCAGACCAGGCAAGACTCATCAGAACATGTCTTCATGGATACAAGAATAGCTTCCCTCAGGCTACCCACCACATTTATTGAGCTGTGAACTATACCACCTACTGCCTCTGCCAACTCTGAAAGTCTCACAGAATGTTAGGGATTGGAAGGGACCTCGAAAGATCATCTAGTCCAATCCCCCTGCCAGAGCAGGAACCTAAATGACATCACATAGAAAGGCATCCAGGC
>VWZK01006048.1:109694-157418 GCA_013396935.1 Baryphthengus martii
GCTGGATGGCAGCACAGCCTTCTGGTGTGTCAGCCACTCCTCCCAGCTTTGTATCATCAGCAAACTTGCTGACAGTGCTCTCTATTCCCTCATCCAGGTCATTTATGAATATATTGAATAATACTGGACCTAGTACTGACCCTTGAGGGACTCCACTGGACACAGGTCTCCAACTAGACTCTGCCCCATTGACCACCAGTCAAACTGACAGCAAAGTCCTACAACAAGCAGTTCTTCATATTTTGGGGAAATAATAAAACCCTCGGCTAGCTGTCACTTGTTCAATTACCTCTCTAACACTCCCTCAGCCATAGGTACACATCATTGCCTCCTGCTCCCAGTCAGAGGTAAAGCTGCTAGTATATCCTCCCAGTCAAGGAAAGCAATGCCACCTCAAACTTTCATAAGGGGTGAGAAAGGAGGGGAGTTAAATCCAACCTTTGGTCACAATGTATTAAACCAAACACAGAATTCCCAAAGCACTGTTAAAAACAAAAACTAATAAAAAAAAAAACCACTTACCTAAACTGCAGGAGTAAGAAACTTTTTGTATTCATTTCTCTCAACTAAAGCCAGCAAGGGAATCAACCTGCATCCTCACATTTCCCAATGGAGTTTGCTCAGCTTTTAATCAGTTATCACCCAGCACACTCTTTCAGCTGCCTCCAAGAATCAGACAGCTCTGATTGACCTGAGGCCCTCAAGGACTTTATTATAGCTGTCCACTGTATTTCTTTCCAAATACAGGAGGTGGGCTTTTTTTTTTTGAAAGGAGCATTGTCTAATTACTAGAGCACACCCCACAGTTAACAATTTCTACAGTTTATTCTAGGTTCTGTTACAGATTGGTATATGCCATTTAGCAACTCTTGGGGAGCAATTTTCAAAATAAAATTGTAATAGTGTCTATGATATGCATATTTAAAAAATGCTAAATACTTTTATTTATGTAACAAAACAGTACTAGATTAAACTTCAACGTTAATATTACACTATTTTAAAATTAGCTGCCAAATTTCACTTTGTCAATGAAAACAGAATTGTAACTGATATTTTATGTTTATTATTCCTGTGACTGAAATTGCACATATGTTGCATACATAGATTGCACTCCTCCAACATTGAAAAGCAGGCTTTTCAGGGATATTGTGGTCAAGAAAAAAAGAAATCAATGTTATTCTGGTTTAGGATTACTATTCATTTATTTGTGCAATTTGTGAGGACCCAACATTCATTTTATCAACCATAAATAAAACAAAACTGTAAGAAGTTTGATCAGCTCAGGTCAGAAAGGCAGTAATTTCCCCTTCCCTTTGCATTTGGTAACTCTAACAAATTATTTCCCATTGTTTACAGTCTACAAATCTTTTTTAAAAGTGAATACACGTTTTCTATATTGTTTACATATAGTACACATTATAGGTTGTTGAAGTATTTTTCTGTCAGAACATTAAAAAGCGTAGAACAAACTGTAAATTTTCAAGCTGCATTATATTTTACAGGGACATAAACAACTGTATAGGAATGCAAGTTATTTAAATTCTGCCTTCCTTTCTTTCTAGGACAGGAACTAAATTATGGTCCCCACAAGTTTCAGAAGATGGCAAAGCACATCCGTTCAAGATAAATTTGGAAGCTGAACCACAGGTAGGAATTGTTAAAAGTTACACAACCATTTTCATTCACCTTTTACACTCTAAAGATACCTCCCTTGTGGTCATTACGCTTTTTTGAACAGGACTTTATCCAACTTAAGCTAATATAAACCATCACAATTATGACATCTATGAACTTCATTTTATCAAACTGGATGTTTTCGATTTTTCAACTATAACTGAAATAAAACATTAGCAAGTTATAACACATTCTCATTTTTTTCTTTAAAACTGTACATACCACTATAGGGTTTTTTATGGAAAGAAAATATCTCCTTTTATTCTGATCTGATTTAAGTCGCTTTAACTCTTAAAGATTCTTCATCATATGAGGAAGTTCTTCAATCAGGAATAAACGTCAAGTACCAAAGGCAACGCACTCATCACATCACAAAAGTCATTTTGGTGTAAGAGTCAGTTAAAAAGAGAGCTCCGTTAATGCTGGGTCTCTTTACTTTCATACATTTTTACATTACACCACAGAACTCAAAGACAAACTTGCACAAAACCCCCACACTGGTCAATAAGCAAACCATTCCCTACTTCTGACCAGCAAAGTCTTGATGCTTGTATACAACCAAAGAAAATACAAACATTTGAAATCCTCCTCTATCTTCAAACTATCACTCAGTCCCTTCTGCAAAGCTATGAGCCAAAGTCTCATTGTTAATAGTTACTTAGCTAGGTACTGTCTACAATCAGTGCTTTATTCCTTTGTCATTCCTCTTTAACCTACATGAATATTTGCCGTTCTCTAAAGAGGGGGGAGGAAAGAGCATTCTGCAGATCCTGGAAGGCCAGGATCAAAGCAAGTATGTCAAAGTATTTACTCTGTGCTACCCCTAGAAAAAAATGTAAGCGCAGATTCCATTTCAGTAAATACTACGCAATAAATACTTCCACTAATTCTGTTTTCACAGAGACACTCATAAACATAAATACGGCATTTTAATGTCCCAGACTTCTTTCCAATCTAAAAACTTACATTGATACAGCAAACTTCATCAGAAATAACATGGCGTCTTCCACTGTACTATCTCCTACTGCTAAGAAACAAAATTATTTTCAGTACATATTTTTGTGGAATACCTAGGTTACATATAAACATCAGTGGAACAAATTCACTAAAAAGCTATAAAGGAAACCATGTAGGCATTTATGACAGGACAGTAATCCCCTTGCCATGAAAGCTGCATTCCTACAAAGGGGAGTTACTTAAAAATAAATCACAAGATTTCACTAAATGCTATTTGGCAGGCTATTGAAAAGCAGCTTCCGTTGGACAACCAGAAAACCTGTTTCTCCTAGACTAAATATACTAAAATTAAGAGGATGGCTATCTCTCCTTCCTAGAAAAATCAGGAGCACTGAGTATATTTAATAAATACTAGGCCCCAGAAAAGTAGCAGTGTTTGCAAACAAATAAGCTAAACCATTCTAGGGATGGTTTACATTTAAATTAAATTCTTCCATCCAAGAACATCCATCACTCTGATCTCCTTGTGAAAAAAAATAGACTTTTTTTCCTAAAATTGTTGAAAATTTAAATTAACTTTTACTACATACTTAGTCACAACACGAGACCCAGCCTTGCATATACCAGTAGTGAAAACAGTACAACATCAGAGTTTCTTTAATCTCAGATCACAAATTATTACACACCTATAACCTCTGCTGTTTAGGTCATATAAGATTTTGCTGAAGTCCAACAATAAATGAAGACATTGAAGCTGAGACAAATGGGAAAAAAAATTCAGAAGTAGTATAGTGTTACTTCAAATGTAAAACCCTTTTATCCATAAGTGTTGTACATCTTGCCTGGTGTGCAGAAATAGGAAAGCACCGAGTTCTACAAAAAGCATTTCCTACATTTATATAATAATTAAAATTACTCAAGAAGGTCATAGATGTTATAAATGTAGTCAGACTTCTTTCACTCTTACCAGATATGTATTTGAAAAGTTCGCTAAGAAAGTCTCACAAAAGGAAATCAATTTAAAATGCACTGTAAGCCAACTAAATAACAATAACAAATGAAGACTTACAGAGTCTTCTTAGTAAGTGTCTAATTTCTATCTGCAAGATAATAAAAGATAGTTATAAATTAAGGTAAAACATATTTCAAGCTGTTCAGCATTTTGGCCAAATATCTGGCCAAAGATGCTTACTTTAGCTTCCATTAATCTACAGATGTTTGGAGATGGTCATGTGGAAAGTGACAAACAACTAAACGCTGTGCCTACTTGCAGCCCTGGAATAAGGAACCTTTACACCACAGCAAACTTTTGCATTAGGCTGAAGCATCCCCAAAGAACCATTTGGAGACTGATATACACAATTGTCATAGCACAATAAAAGCTTTCACTATTTTTGCCTCTGGGAAGAGGAAACTGAGGCAAAAATTCTAGTAAATACCCTGTGGCGATAAGAGGCTGATTGAGATGCAGTATTCAAACCTACACGTTCCTACATAAAAAAAAAGAGCCATCTAATTTCATTAGTCTGGAGCAATCAGTAGCGTGGTGGATAAATAACAGGAAATAATAGACTACATGAAGTACTACTAATACAATCGCATCATATGCTGTACAAAAGCAATTTAGAACACAAGGTTCTCAAAGAATATAATTAGGAAGAGAAAATAAAGCTATCTAAATGGCAAACTGTATCTTATAAAATTACTTTAAAAATCCTGTCTGCTGCATTGTCAATGTAAAACAATACTATGATCTGTAAACATTTTTTCAATTACAATCCCTTCAATCTCATTTAAAATTAATTTGTTTCCATTACCACGATTTCTTGAATTAGTTTTATTTGGGCTTTTCTTTTTTGCTTCTATATTTGAACATTTTGTTCAGTGTGAGTAGGCTTTTGGCCATGAAAGACATTACATATTCCCAGGAGAGAGAGATACACTATACACATAGATAAGTATAAAAAAAAAAAAAAAAAAATCCCAACTCACTATTCTAAAAAGCAAATTTATAGCCTATTACCATTTTTAATCAAGCTTTGAAACAATGTAGTTGTGCTAGTCTAGTTTTGAGGACTTACCCCTTCTCCCATAGCAGCATGCAGACATAAAGATTTTTGTCACATACCTCTGAAATGTAAACATCTGTGTACTGTCATAGCATTTATCCCAAAAAAATGCCATTATATGGTTCGTGTTGGATGCATTTCTACACACTTTGGGGGCTACATTCATTGTATTCCTGATACCTATATCAATGTAGTTAGCCCTACCAAAAGGACATCAGTCAGATGAAAAAAATTTAAGAAATGAAATACTGTAATTCTCAAATATTCCTGATTAGGAACTTCAACAACCTCCAGTTCTTATTTAGCTATGGAACTAAAGGAGGACTTTTCACAGATTCAATGAGATCCAACAAACACAAGAGCTGGACTATTTTTGCTGTTGTATGTTCTGTCACTGACATTTTATATGAATAGAGTTAAAAAAGAAAATGGAATTTAAGTCTAACTGCAAATACTTGTTTCACAACTGTCACATTGTAAACATGCTATTATGGTGCCACATGTCTTCTGTGCTGCTCATTTGTCAACAAGAAATTAGAAAACAAGGTGGGGGGGTGGAATGACAATGTTCACAGTCAGGTTTGTTTGGTTTGCATCATATATGGATTTAAATCAATTTTAGTGAAAGATATTAATGTCAAAGTATTTAAGTAGACATGAACCTAAACACTAGTAGATTATTTCCATTTACTAATACATTTTGTTAACTGCAATCCAGTTTTATCAGACAGAAACAGGGAATTGCAAGTAAAATCTTTGTGCTCATTCATCTGATTGCTGCTTTCAGTAGCCTCTTACAGTGCAATGCTGCTAAACATTTTCATTTAATAAACCTGCTTTTTACTGTTTGCATTTTCTGGTTGCACATTCTATATAGCCATGACTTTTCTTTAGGTCTGTTCCTAAATGTATTTCTGAAACTGTTGCTTTAAATGAAAATAAAGGGCCAATTCACATTCAGATTTTCATAATTTTTATAAATTATTCACCAAAACTTTGAAAAGAGACTTGATACTGTTTGAGAAAGGAAGTAATGCTCTGAGGATTAATAAAAATCTACAGATGTCAAAAATGTGTCCATGCTTATCCAACCTCCTCATATTATCTTGATTTATTATGTGGATTTGAATATTCAAATATCTATTTTGTTTCTTGGTAACAGGTTGTATTTGTTCTAACTGGAAATTTTTCTAGCATCTCTAAAGGCTAAGGTAATCTAAAGAAGGTATTTCTGCTTAAAAAAAGCCCCACTTTGTTTAGAGTTTTACTTAGCAGAACAAGGAGACTAGTTTGTACAGGTTGCAGGACATAAGTGAAAGTCCACAACTGCACCCAAATAGTAATTTTAAAGCTAAGATGTTGGGGTTGTCACCATTAAAAATAAGTGACAGAAAACACCAGACTGTAAACTGTACACAGTGATTAAGCCAAAAGCTCATATACCTAAGATACAACTTCAACAGTTTGAAATAAATCTCATTCAGCAGTATTAGAACTTAGACTGTCTATAGGTCATATGACACAGTGGGATGGCAACATAAATACAGAAATGGTCTGTAGTTTTGTAGATGTATTCCTAGTACACCAATCATACCCAAAACTACAGGCAAATCAGAGATTCAACAAAGGTTTCTATGAAAATTGAAGTATTAATGACCTGTGCTATCTTAAAATTGCACGTTCCAGTTTCTAAAAAGAGATCAGTTCAGACTGTAGAAACCTCTGTCTTACGAACAAGAGCTTTTTATTCCATACGGATGGAAATCCAAGTGCTCTCACAGCACGGTCTCCAAAGGGCCCTTCAGGACACCAGGACAAGGTGATGGACTACAGCAGCAAATGTTTTTACCCACTAGCACAGGGTGGTGGTGGGGGAACCTTAGCAGATGACACCACCATTTTTTCCAAAGTCTGTATTTCTGTGGAGTAGGGATGGACCTGAGTTGACAGAGACTCAAAGAAGACTGTACTAAACATGCGCAATACAAAAAAGTGAGCTTCCAGACAGTCGATAGTCTTTGACATTCCTGATCAATTACTACAGAAGAACATTTTAAGTAGTCTGAAAGGTCATCATTATCCCTATGAATTTCACAACTGGAGGAAATTATCTGGGCCAACAATAAACAAAACTGTATTTCAGAAACAAACAAACATAGGTGGAATTATTTCCAATTCACCCATTTCTGAGTTTTACTTCTTTATGATGATTTTACGTTATCTTTAAATTATACAGCATCACAATTTTTGACACACAGGTATGCTTCAAAGTGTAGAATAAGTGCAGAAGAATGTCCTCAATCTAATGTACATTGAAGACTATTTCAGTTAAAAGAAGTCTTAAAAATTATTTGTTTTCTAGGCAAAACACTTAGAATAAAATCTTCATAGTTTTGCGAGTCCCTCCATGAGTGACAAAAATGCAGGAGTCGGGGATTAGCATTAAAGCAAAGCAAGTAACATAACTATACGTGAAATGTATCTAAAAAGAAAAACAAACAGTGCAAAATGGAGAGAACAATACAACAGGTTACTATAATAGTCATTCCTCCTATTTCTTCGTAAAGTTGCACACTACTTACAAACACGGAATGCCTTCGGTTTGCCCTGGGGCAGGAGAGTAACAGTTTCTGAATGCGTGTGTATTAAATAGCGCATAGAAAATTCATGGAAAAATATAGTATGCTTGCACCCATTAAAAAAAAATAACAGTTGCAAAAGTAAAATATGCAGAAATTAACAATACTGATGTCAGTTTTACTCATTACTAGCTTTGGTGTGCATTGTAGCTTTGTGTATTTTGTCTGCCTATCACGTACAGGAATTCAAGCCTATTGGTACAGCTCACAACAGAAGGGCCCAGCCTTTTGTTGCAGCAGCAAATATTGATGACAAAAGACAGGTAGTGAGCTCCTCCTATAATTCTCCAATTGGGCTGTATTCATCTGGCAATATTCAAGACGCACTTCATGGACAACTGAGGGGTCTCATTCCTAACTCATCGCAAAAGTGAGTACTGGTATTTACTTATAATACATGGCTGTTGTTTGTGGTATACCTCTGTCTGTTCTGTTTTCAGTTTTAAAAGTCCAGCTCTTGCTGTTGGTTTTTTTTTTTCTGATTATCTAAAAATACGGTGATAAATGAAGCAATTTTTTCCAACACAAAAAGCTATCCATTCAGCTCTGTAACAGCAGTGCTGCAGGTAGCTAAAATTGGCCCTCTATGTTGGGCTGCACCACCACCTACCATCCTTCTCTCTTACCGCTGTACTTCGGTCTGAATGTTTCTGAACACTGAAGTGATTGCGTTTTGAATACAAGGAATGTACAAACTAAACAAGGTTACTTCATCAATACAATTCTAAAACTTCATTAACTTCTTTTTAACTAGAAAAAAAGCATTTGTAGGCCAAAGAAAGTTATTTTAACCCTCCTTTCTTTACAGGATATGAACTACTTTGAACACAAGCATAATATTCGGCCCAAACCTTTCATAGTCTCCGGCCGAAGCAGGTTATAAACTCTGAGTGCTGTGCTGGATTTGGATGCATGGTGTTATTTTTTGATGGATACTCACTATTCACATTAATAAAGCATACTGACACATTTGAAAATTACTTATAGTAGTATACAGTCTAACACTGAAATTCAAACAAACAAACACGGAATGGTTGACTTGCAGAGATCAGGCTGGAAATTCAGATTTCCATTTCCAACAGAAAGCAATTCCACACTCCGACCTCACTTATACTGATGTGAGTCTGAAGTAACTGTATTCATGAAGCTGATTCAGTTTACAGTGTAGCACCAGATACTATACGGTTATAAACCTGTGGCACTCCGAATTTCTTCTGTCCAAATGCAAATACATGTGATTTGATAACTTGCTAAAAAGAAGATAGCTCGTTACATAAATTATCATCCTGGCCATTCAGAGATTTTAAGTTTGCTTTTCAGCAGATCTCTATTCAGAAGGCAAACTAATGCCAAGCTAAGTAGAACTATCTGATGCCACAGACATGTAAAGCTCTAAAATGCAGAAAAGCTTATATATTTACATTCATCATTTTAGTGTGATATTTCTCTATCATAACTGTGGATAAAATGCCTCACTATTATTTACATTATTAAATAAAGACTGGAAAAAAAACTAACGCAAACTTGGTGGCTAAAAATGCAATGAAGCTCAAAAGTGCCTGAGTGATGCAATATATTGCGATGCTACACTTTATCCTTCCTAGTAGCAGCAGTATTTGCCATTGGACTTAGGGTTCCACATTCCATTCTCAAAATTTAAAATGCCTGCATTTCAATTATACTAATTTAAGTCTGGCAAACTAGACCAGAAAAACAGGATGATAATTTATTCCTGTGTACAAATCATAATCTCATCTGCATTACCAATTTTGTGAGATGTGTTAAATTTTTCAACTACCCGAGTGATAAAGAGCAGACCGTAGATGGATAGAGTCCCATCCTCCTGTGAACAAGAACTGTCTATGTAGAACATTGCTGTAGGGGAGAAAAGGTGCCCCTCTCTCCTTCCAGTCTAATGCTGATACAGGATAAATGATGAAACAGCCCTTAGCAAACATGCATGGCCTCTAACCATAGGCAGCACTTACATACCAAACCCAAAGTGACTTTTGGACCACAGAGTACCATTCATAGGTACCTAATCGTATTTATGGACATTTAAATCACTGTATCAAGAGCCCAATCTCCTAATTCAGAAGCCACAACTACATGCTATTTTCTGTGAAAATATTGAAGTAAATGGCCATTTTCCTGAATGTTAGACGGGGAAAAAAAAATGGCAAAAATTAACCTAACAGTGATGCAACAAATTTCAGAACTTCAGTTGGGCAAGGTCCGTCAGGTGTTCTAGCTCTGGAGAAGTCTGTGTTTACAAACTGCAGAATCTCTGGTGCAGGGTGCTACATCTACAAAACCTTGGTTGTCACACTGTCTGCTTGGCTCAATACATCAATACATCAATACATCACACATCAGCTTGGCTCAATATACATCCTATGCTAAACACAGCAAAACCCAAACTGCCACCTTGACCGTAAATATCCCTTTAGGATAGGCAGTTGAGGCTAAACAGGACTTTGACTAAAAGAAGAGATGCTAGACTGAGCAAAGAGATTGGACATTAGCCACAATTTTGGACTTTACTCTGACAAAGCTAACTGGAAATTATATTTAATATATAATTATATATTATTTATACTTAAAAGTTTATTCTGTTTTAACATTAATTTGGCTGCTCATATCGAGTTGTGCTTTTTCTAGCCTTTTCCTGCTGCTTTCCTTTTACTAACACTATCAGCACTGATAAAACTTACCCTACTCCAGGATCTTGATTCTTCTAAAAGAAAAGGCTGTAAATTTATTAGTTGCCCCTGTGTAAATTTTTTGGCTGGCTCATGCTAGGTGGCAACGCAGAACTGTACTTTTGCTTTAAGGCTTGCCTACCATTTCTGGAATTAGCTTTCCTTTGATATGTCTTTGATGTTAAGAGAATATATTTCCCTTTGCATCTTTGAGAAAGTGGTCCTACACAAATTCCCCTTTGAATCAAAAGGAGCATTTTGGGTTGTCTTTTCCACGCAAGAGTAGCTACTGGGCAGAGTACTGTACCACCAAATTGGGAAACAGAACATCCTCCCAGGTTTACACAGAATCATTCAGCTTGGAAAGAACTAACCACCATCTGACGTTCAGGTTGGATGAGAGAGATTAAGCGCTTATCTCATAGCTTCAAATGTCACATAAATAGCAACCAGTGACTGTGGAAAGCCTGGGTTATGTGCTGTTAACGCAGCAAGCCTCTGAGGTGCGACAGAGAAAAGACTGAAGTGTTCAAAATAGTGACACTGAAAAAGACTTTGAGCTTATGTTCACATTATTTTACTAATCCTTTTCCAGTGATGTCAAACTGGTGTAACTTTGCTTCAGTAACGTCAAGCAACCGTGCTACTCCTAAAAACATGTGCATATTTTGATTATATAAAATTTGTATTCTTTATTGCAAAAACAGTGAAATTGATTCTCTGAATACATATCCATTGCTCTTGTGAAGGACCGCTTTACGTTCTACTGGAAACACTGTAATTTAGAAATGCAAAAGTAAGCTAGGCTGGTTTAGTATCTTTTCTTATTTGAAATGTTCAAGAAATATTTCAAAGATTAAATATATTGTTAAACTAATTTTAAAATATTAATAAATATTTTCTTGCAGAATTTAAGGAAATCTTGGAAATTCATTATTTTACACTACTTCATAGTAGTCTCTTCAACTGTAGACTGAGACAGTTGTGAGCTGCAGGACTGGAATGATGTGTCTCTAGGATTCCAGTACTGCAGCTGTTGATTCTGTCACTGACATGGACAACTCACTTAACCTTTCTGTGCTACCCTTTTGCAGATGTTAAGAATTACTTACCTAGAACAAAGAATTTTAGGGAGGCTTAATTAATCCTCTATAAAACCTAGCATTAAAACTGTAAAGTAATAGTATGTTCTGAATTACTCAGTCTATCAAAGAATTTTTGCTACCTTTGAAGAAAATGCATGCCAGAATTTTAAGGACTGCTTTGTAACTGGCATTGATACTATTTACAGGAAAATACCTTTCAATGAATATGCATACTTTTGCTTTTCTCTACTTTATATACTTTTGCTTTTCTGTACCTGTTCTATTGATGCCTTTCAGGCCTGTTAACATCACTGTATTCCTGTACTTTTGTCTTTGTTCTCTATAATCCGACACGCACTGCGCACTCTTCTGTAACGGGGCTATTAACCCAGTGGATGCAGCACTCCTTCGGGGATTGACTGTGGCAGTGGGCGCAGCACCCCCTCTTCAATTAGCACGGTTAGCTCTATCTGCCCTACTGAGCTGAAAGCCGTATCTAAGATGGCCCCTAACGTTCCCTTGGAAATGGAGCTTCCCGGTGTCAAGATTGTACACGCTCAGTTTAACACCCCTATGCAGTTATACTCAGATGACAATATCATGGAAACACTGCAAGGTCAAGTTTCTACAGCTCTGGGGGAAACACCTGTAATAAGGTAATTAGAGCAGAATCTTTACTATTTATGAATCTACAAGTTTAGAATATACCAAAAATCATGAGCTTCAATAATATCACACTGTTCCTATGAAAACAAGTAAAAGGGTTAGAGAGTACCTAAGTCATTTAAAGCCACTCCATATTTTCATTAAAATACTAGGAATTTATGAATTTGAACCCAAAGTATTAGAGGAGTCTTTCAGAATTTACAAATAAATACTTCATAGGAAATAATCTTATATTTGTCGCTAATAAATAAAAATTGACGACACTACCTGGACTGTTAGCTGACTGACTACTCCAAATCAAGATTATGATTCCCTCCAAAATTCAAAGCTATTTATTAGTTATTATAATTATTTAATAACCATCTCATAACTTACTCTTATTGATTATTATTAAATCACATTTATTTCAACGGCTGAAATTCAGGTTGTGAAGCTTAGGAAATCTTTTAGAGGTTTACAGTGGCTTAGATATTTAACTTCCATTCAGGACAACTCATTCAGTACAACTAGCTCTTGTCCAAAAAGAGCCAGAATGGGCTTTGTAGGCCTACTAATCCGTCTCTGACTTAAAAATTTTATCCACTGCAATGACTAAAAGTGAGGTAGGAATCTTACACATCTGGATAACAATGATCATTATACAATAAAAAGTTTTAAAGCGCTATTAATTTTTTTCAAGGGACAATTCATCATTCACATTGCTTTATCTTTACTTTTGCATAATAGTAACTTTCTTTTCTGTTGTACAACCGTAGTTAATAATTCATAATAGGTATGGTCTAAACTGAAGCTAACAACTAATATTTTAAATAAGCAATAAACACTGGCAGCAACGAGCCTTCTTCAGCACCTTGCAGAATTGGGCTTTTACTAACTATGAAAATCATATTTATATAAACGTATTTAAATTCACCCTATCTGATGAAAACTGTCATTTATTAAGTCTTTGCAAAATGATGTTACTCTACTGCACGAATATTTATCCTCAATCACAACAATTAGAGAACAATAAAAGAAAAACTTGCTTTTTCTTTTTTCAGAAATCATGGACTAAGTCCAGAGTAATGAGATTTCACAAATGCCTGTGGCATTGCCAGTTTGAGAGCTGACTCTCTGTACAGATTGGAAATGTCTCTTTTGTTGTGGGATTGGTTTTCACTACGTATGCATTTAGAAATGTTATCTCACATCTTTGTGGCTTTTTTTTTTTTGCCTTCTGTATGTAACTGTATTATCATTTGTTTGATGTTTAGAAACGTTTAGTAAAGAGGAGAGAACCAAGGGCTTAATTAGCCATTGGCGAGAACTGTAAAAACTAAACTCCTTCTATGCATTATAAGCTTGTGACAAGAGAAGAAAGTGGTAGTTTCTTCACCAGCTTAAAGACAGCTCAGAGAAATCTATTGATTAATGAGGACGCAAACAAAATAAGCAAAAGGCTGCTGCCTTTACTATGCCCTTTGACAGCTTACATGCTACACTGGAAAACAAAACAAACCATATAAAGCTAATTCTTTGTGCAATCAGTTGCTTACTTCCAGTGGAAACTTACCTAAGGTTTAACAGACAGTAGGAGGCCAATTTTAGCAGGAAATTTAAACTGGACACTCATGCATGTATCAGTGAGATAACAGACTTCAAAGAAGTAAAATTGGATCTTTCTAATTAGTCCCAGTAGCAGTTTGCAATTTACAGATGCCACATATTCAGCATAATTCCTGCCTGCACATATAGTCAACTACTCTTCTCAGATACTTAGGATGTTAGTTATCATGATCAATTTAAAACATTTGGCACAGTTTAAAATACCACAAAATATTTTCAGTAAAATCTTTGGCTCACAGGTCACTAGAAATTCAACCATCAACTGTTTTTCAGACAGTAATTTGTACTTTTTTAATCATGAAATTGGCACTACAAAAAGAAAGCCATGCCCCATCCTAATTGAAGAAATAGAATTTCCATTCATCAGCGTTCACCTTACAGTGCACCCTACTATGCAATGCCTACTTCACTCTTTTTTGGCATCTCCATAAGTTAAATAAGTAACAATTATCTTACTCAAATAATCACTATATTAACTAGTGATTGAGCCAACGAAGAACAACACAGTCATGTTAGGATACTCTCCCAAAAGATTTGTTTACTTAGGTCATGGCTGCCCTTATGTAAAGATGTGACCCATGATTTTAACAACATTCTTGAGGCCAGCTGCTGTGAAAATGGAAGTTCTGGATACCGTACTAAAGAGCACCTGGTAACACAGGTTGAGATTAAACACAGGTACCGGCCAATTTCCAAATGCCATTAGAGCCACAACAGTAATTATGAGAATACTTTCATGAGTTTGTAGCAGGTTTTTCTGGTAACAATTACACAGATTCATCTTTTTTTCCCCAGCACTTCTTAGATGAAGAGGAGGCTATATAAAGCGATGATACCTGAAGGAAGTCTTTCAGTAGTTGTAGAAATACAGTCTTTCTGTTTGTTTCCTAAATCATATTCTGTGCCTAGCAGAACTATTGCTTTTAAGTTACATTTGTTAAAAGTTTTATCTGTTTTTCCTCCCTGTGATACAGTGACCTATCTCCCAACTCAGTGCCTCAGTCTGATGTGTACAAGATGCTGCATGCCAATCAGGAGGAGCCCAGCCAACCTCGCCAGTCTGGTTCCTTTAAGGTGCTCCAGAATTTAGTCTCCGAGGAAGGTGGTTAATAATGACATATTATACCTGTTCAAAGCACTTTTAAATGTTTGTGGGAAGATGGAATCTGAAAATAAAATATGAGAGATCAGAGCAATGAGAATTTCTGAGAGCCCAAGTCATCCTGAAGCCTACAGATAGCATACCAGCCTTCTAACATTTTTGCCCCTTGCTTTTATAGCTAGTAATTTCCTGTATGAATAAAGTGGGGGTGTTAATCACATTTTAAGATCATTAATGTACAAAGTTGACTTTAATTGAATGATAAAAAGTTCAAGAGAACTTGTGAGACAAGTTGCATATACTGTTGACACCAAGAAAGAAAACATTCTCTTCCACATCCAGAAAAAATTTAACCCAACTCCTAAAATAACTTTCACTCATCCTCTATTCATTTTAAATAAAAAAAGAGGACAATATCATTTACAGTCTTCAACTGAAGAAGTTTTGCAAATAACATTACTAAAGGCTGCAAGTTTGTTATATTTGCAATAAGAATAAAATACAACCAAAATTAACATAAATGGTGAATATTTAAAATGTTAATTTTTATATCTCAATATTTACCAGAGAAGGGATAAATACATCTGATTGTCTATGTACACATCATTGTGGGATTTTGTTGGCATTTTCTCATATTTTGCCATAATTTTGTATTCATACCATGTTACTAATCTTTCCAAATGTGTTGTATGGTTAGTTATACAAGTAAGAAGCTTTCTAACAATAGGTCTTAATTATGTTATGTTGCTATGTTAAAGTCAAATCTTCCTCCCTCTCCTGCTTTATCCAAGACCTACTATCAAAGAATTGGATGGTATCTGTAAGACAGAAAGCACTCTGTATCTAACCACTTAAGTACTTCCTTTTGGGCTACAGCTAAACAATACTTTTCCTGATTTTGAAGAGGTGGAATCTGCCCCACTAAATTTCTATAGAGAAGCTTCCTTGTTTGTCGATATAAGTGAAATCCTGTAAATACATCCAGAAGTGTATTTACAGGAAAAGTATTTAACTGCATCAGATGCTTTTATACCGGTCTGGATGTAACAGGATTGTTCTGTTTCTCAGATGGACGTCCCGTGGGTACAAGAAGTGTGAAAGCACCTGTAACAAAGACACCTACTGCCATGCCTGGGGTCCAGAAAGTGCCGCTGTGTGACAAGTGTGGGAATGGGATTCTGTAAGTTGTTCCTTTTTGGTTTTAGAACTCTCTCATTCAAGCACATGTCCTGCACTACAAGCACCGCAGACTACAGGAGTGCTTTCCAATGATGGCCTTGGTCTCCATCTGCACTAGTAGAAAAAAGATCCTAGGGAACAGAGACATAAAAGTATATTGTTCTAAATTCCAAATTATTAACCCGTACCTTGGACACTTTCAATACAGATTATTTCAGTTTTGACAAAGTACTGCCAAGGCTTTAAGATTTCTCCAAATCAAGTCAATCATTAACACATTCATAATGAAACCAGCAGTTACCTGTGCTGCATTGTCTCAGGCTGTGACTTCTAAAAAGTTTCTTGGTAGGGTAAAGCATCCTTCTCCCAACCCACTGGGAGTATCCAGAAAACTCTGGGGGCCTATTTTAAAACTACCAGATTTCTGTCTGAATTACTGCACTAAGTTCAGCAAAGAACACAGACAGCGAGAGCTCAGAGAACACAGTCACTGAGAAAAAGAAATGTTTTTAAACTCATTTTGACACCATTTGCATAGGCTAAACTGTACTTTCTGTGTTGTAGCCAAACACATTTCTTCAAACTCTAATTTTCCAATCAATTGTTGAACTATGCAATCAACTCTATGGCATTTTATATCACTTACTCAAACTTACCTTCTAAGATTAAATTATTATCATAGCTGGCAAAACCCCCAGGCAAACAACCTTAAGATAAATACCTAGAACTTACTTTATGTCATACTGTGGATTCTTCTACTTAATGTGTGTCATTTGTAAACTTACTTTGTGTTATACTGTCATTTCTTCTTATTAATTCACATGAATTACTTGGGTTGTTTTTTTTTTTCTTTTGTTTCCATATAGAGGAACAGTGGTGAAGGCCCGTGATAAATACCGGCACCCAGAATGTTTTGTGTGCGCTGACTGCAATCTCAACCTGAAACAAAAAGGCTACTTCTTTGTGGAGGGCCAACTATACTGTGAAGCTCATGCACGAGCTCGCATGAGGCCACCAGAGGGATATGAAGCAGTTACTGTCTACCCAAAATGCTAGTCTTACATTAACACACAAATATATGCATGCACACAAAAAGCCATTAACAGCTTAGAACTGCAGTATAAGGGTCAGGACTCCTGCCTGATTCCAAAGTAGCAGCTTTTAAATCTTTTCCGGTGGGACTCTGAGGGAGGTGGAAGTCCCTATTAGCCAGCAGTAGCATATCATACCAGAAAAATTCTGCTAAAATATTATCTTTGAAGTTGCCAATATAGCTCCATGATGTATAAACTACAACAGCTGTACTGGAATTAAAAAAAAAAAAAGTGAACCAGCTGAGGTACTACATGATCCCTGTAGCATATACGTAAGTGCTGCAATCAAGACATTATTTTTGTAACATAAATTAAGTATCTGTGCAAACATCAAAGCCATCAAAGTGTTACAAGGTGAGCCCTAACAGGCGCAGAAACTTGTCAGATCATTAGAAAAGCAGCTATTTTACATGGATAGTACAGACCAAGCAGTTGTTCACGTCTGCTTCCACCATCTATTATTCAACTCCCATTAATGTATGCCAAAACATACATTTGCTTACTTCGCTTTGAATTTGGGGTTACATTGTCTTAATTTTCTGATGCAGCAACTGTGATAAGGAATAAATATCAAGTCATGCAATAAAATGACTGTTTAGTAAGAAGCAAAACAAGCTCTACTTTGTTCTAATGATTTGTGAAATCAACTTTCACGTCACTTCGCAGAAGTTCTTTGAAAAAAAAAAAAGGCAACATAAAACCTACACTCTAATATGAACTTGCTGCAAATTGAGAATAAAAGTAAATGTAAAAAACTTTTCTGCAGAAAGTGGTCCTGGTTTTTTGACTCTCCGTCTTTCCATTTCCATAATAGAAACAATGGGGAAATATCATCATAATGTCTTTATTGCTGATAAATTAAAACTTGGGCAATTTTAAAAATAAATGTTAATTAAAATATGCAAAGGAAGTATCTTTTTATAAAAAGCCTGGTAAAGTCCTGAGGGAAAAAAAAGGCTGAAAGAACAGTTTTTAAATCAATTTCTGAAACTTTTTAAGGGCTACTTTGCTTTCAGTTAGGTGCCAATTACATTTACACACCTGACTGACAAATTGAAATTTAGCACTTTGAAAAATATCAACAAAAATCATAAATGATTTATTGGGGTATTCCAAACCCTCTTAAAAGTAGAAAAATCTACAAAATTTTATATCAAATATACAAGACTAGCAGAAATTAATAACTCAGTGGCAATCTTACATACTTCTCCTATTCTAAAATAAAAGTTTAAAATTTAAGAAGAATAACAAAGCAAAATAAGAAGCTGCATATACTTTAAATCTGGTTTTAAAATTCAGATGAGTCCCAAAGATTGAAATACAACGTCCGCACATTCAAACACTTTTCAAAATGTCTTTAAGTATTATTTCAGAATTTAAATGTTTTAAAAATGTGTCACTGCATTTATCATTTATGTCTCTGTATCAAAAGCAGACATAAAAAAAGTGTTGCACCTTTTCAGAAGTTATTTCCTGAATTATTTTGGGACACAAAACATAATTCTGCTCCTCATGTATCATGGAGGCTATATGTAGCATTTATATTTTTCCACTGATAAAACCCATAAAATAAATATGAAAATCCTACTGAAAGTGAGAGCGCACATAATGTCTATTTTTACAAACATGTCACTGGTGTTTTTAAATATTTGCTTAATGTTAATTTCTTTGTGGAGTAACTAAAGCTAAAATAAATCTACTTCATATGATAAAGATTCTGTATTTCTTTTCAACTGGTATGAAAAGTGAGAGTGTGAGTGTCAAGTGACTTGATAATAATAGAAGTTTGGCATTTTCAGCCTGACAGAGGAATGCTCTTTGGATTGATCAAACCGCTGGCAAGAATGAAACACAACTTTTGTATTAGGCATTCAAGTACATAATCTGGGCAAAATTAGCATTCTAAAACTGAATGAGATCATGTGCTTCCAAAACTGAAGACCTAAAATTGCGCTCTCTCTCTCTCAGGCCAAACATGCCAATTGTAAATGTGGGGAAACTCTCAGAAACGTAGATACAAGAACGGTTAGGTTAAAAGAAAGTCATAGAACATGAACTGATGCCAAAACATTGGGGAAAGACCAGTGATATTGTATCATCACATGGTGCTACTTTGAGAGATTTGAAGTTGGACATGACTTTGATAGAATTAGAAGGTAAGCCTATCTAATTGCAAGTACCGACCTATGTGAAAACCTTTGCACCAATATAACAAAGAAAAAAAAAAAGATTTTCAGCTAATGCAGATTCTAAAATCCTTGATCCTGATAGAAGAGAAAAATAGGAAATACCATCCTACAGTCACTTCAGTCCAGGGGAATTGAATATAGAGATTTTAATGTGAGAGAAAGATAAAGCAATTCTCTCCATCACATGCTCAGGGCCAAATTCTTTATCTCAGTAGGACTGTCAGTGGTTCCTGGCATAAATGCTTCACCAGATATCCAGCTAAAGAACTAGCCATTTTATCTTCTGTCTTAAGAATGGCATAGACCGTAAAACATGACATCTTAATGCTACTATGCCTCTCAGCTGTGTCTAGACTTTTATATATATATATTACAAGCTGAAGAGAGCCACAGCATTTATTTTTAGATGGAAAGAAAGATAGCAAGCGTGACTTCACATGCTTGCTATCTCAATTCTTCAGATGTTGATCAACAGGTGTGTAAAGCTTTCCTCAGCTACGCTACTGCTGCATAAAGAGCAAGGCTGTTCTGGGATGTTAAAAACTTACATGAAACTCTAATTCTTCAAATGAATAAGCCAAGAATTCCATCTGAAAACACCCAGGCTAATTTATATGGTACTTTTAGAATCGATTGTTCAAAGACAAATGCATTTGGTCTTTTAAGCAACACTGAAGCGTTGCCAACAATTTGAAACCTAAATATGCTCTCTAAAGTAGTTAAAAGAAACTATGCTGTTTCCATCAACTCAATAATCTTTTCTTTTTTTTTTTTAAACCACATTTACTTAAAAAATTAGATTTTTGTTCAGACCAGAAGTATGCTATTGAAAGTAACCCTCCCATCACTCCCACTTCCTGGCACTTTGTTTCACCTCAGAACGCACAAAGTGGTCTCCTTTACGACGAAATTCAACCAGATGATCTCTAGTTGAATTCTCACTAACGGGAATTCAGTCCACAGAATCAAACTAGAGCTAAATAGCCCCTCCCTGAAACACACATTAGGTAGACGCCAGGTCCTCAACAACAACTGATCTGCTCCTGCTGCACCACACTGCCTGCTAACACCGATGTCGCTTGAACCACTTCCCGCAAGTTTCACAGAGAAGTTTCTTAACAGAAAGTGGGTTACTGACTGTTTAAAAAGAGAGGTATATCCAGTCTCAGAATTTGGACTCAATTTCATATATTCCAAAGATCACAGTTGTTCGATCAAGAATTTTGGGTCAAATGTCTATCAACCATATAAAAGGGAACAGCTGAGCAGTTGGGTATAGCTCTGACTTGTATATAAAACACACGCACTCCATTTAAACTATTTTTTTTTTTGGGGGGGGGGCTTTTTCACAAGGACGAGATTATTATTTACCTAGTGGGTTCATACATATATACATAAAGTGGCAGGAAATAAGCCATGTTTGTTAGCATGCATCCAGCAAATTTTATCTCTAAAGGCAATTATATTCTGCAGATTTGCCTTTTTGTGTTTCTTTTTTTTTCTCCTCTCAGCCAAGCAAGCTATTCAGATTGCTTCTTTTGAAATTGTTGACAAGAAACTTCCACAAGTAGATTATTCCTTTTTTTCTTAATAAATGATTTTTTAAAAATAAATTGCATACAACAAGTCTTCCAACAACTGTTCAGTACCACCAACTAAAATCTTTGTCTCCTCAGCACACCCCTGGTAAGTAGTAAGTCCAAGTTCACAAAGGATTTTGTTTCTATATATGGTAAAGCACACATTTGTTTTAGCATACTGTTTTTAGATACATTCAGTCTACCTAATCCTCCCTCTCCCCACACCGGGGCATGATCCAAAGACCAGGAAGTTTTTAAGAGAGTCTTGAAAGACTGTTTATTACATTACTCTGAAAAAAAAAAGGCTCTCTTCGGCACAGGCTAGAACAGTTGTCCAAAACAAGAAATCCTTACAGAAACACTATTTCATACAGTTCATGTGCTGACAAAATTATTGTTGTGTTGGAGTGACAAATCCAGAAACAAAGAAACTGTACTTAGAGAATAGTATTTAGAGTACTTATTAGAGTATTTATTAGTCAGAAAACAAAATATTCAGTAAATACCAAGAGGATTCTGAGCAAAGAGAAGAATCTCTAGAAAGCTTTTCACAGTCTTTGTTTCCAGACACTGTTCAAAACCAGATTTTCATAGATGCCTGATTCTCTTTATAAGATTATTTTTTAAATCTTTTTTTGTATATTCTTAAGAGGTTTTTAATTATCCTGCTAAACCAGCAGCCTATAAAAATTTAAATATTAATTAAAGCGGATACACTAAAGAAATATGACTGAAACAGTATGTTCGGGGCAGGGGGAAGTAATACATGCAGCCAAATTATCTCGGCACATTCAGGCCAAAAGTAAGTTTCCATATTACACAAAGAAGCAATGTTGCTTATGATTTTACACAAAAACTGCAGGCTGCCAATAGCAGCAGCTTACACTCGTGCCACAAGGCACAGAAACATTCAGTTCATTTACATACGGAAAGGAATCTAAATTTCCCAGAACCAGCTCTGCAGCCAGCGCAATCACAAGACACTTGCAGGTTGTGCAGATACACAAAGCACAGACACAGGCAGTTTTCTTTGAGCAAGAGTAAATCCCAAAGACAATCTATGATTGTACAAATTACAGTCTTTCAGCCTACTTACAGGCAAAACGTCCTTTTTACACACTGACTACTCAGTTTGTGTATAGAACTCAACCTATTTATTATAAATGAATGTCATCTATTTCATATTCATATTTCTCACTGGAATTTCTCTAATTGGCAGCGTCACATAATTCTCACCACTGCTATACTTTGCAGAGGTTGGACTTCTAACATTTTCACTTCTACACCTTGCGCATTTAAGAAAGTTGGGAGTGGGTTAAAATTGTCAAATATGAAGCACTTAACTAAGACACATTTATTTTGGCTTTCTAGTATTTTCCAAGAATTGCAACCCCTTCTGCTGTTTTACTCTTGCAAATTCCCTCAATTTCATTTTACTTTCACTGCAAGAATAATCCTACCTTCCAAACCACAGTCACTTTTACAGAGAGCTCCTGTTCACTGCTCTAGATCTCTTGCACCTCTCTGAGCAAGCCCGTTCCAAATTATACCCAAGGAGGATGTATGAGGTGAAAAGTATAACTGTTTCAAAGTGAGATTCTTCCACTGCCTACTTTATCTCATTTCATTATTTATAAGTATGTATTACTCAGAAGCAGAGATTGTCCAACTGTATCCACTTTACAGAGAATAAGAAATAACTGATAGCGCACAGTTTAAAATTCGGACTAAGCAGACAAAGCAGTTACAACATGGAAGGGAAAAGACACCATATGAAGGACAAATGGGATAATAATTTATAAACATTTTGTTCTTTTGCTCTTTTTCACATAAGTTTCGTGGACTGAGGTTGAAATAAAGAACCTTTAAGTGTTAAAAAAAATGAGAAAAAAAGGGCACAAATAACCATTCAGCACAAGAAGACAGTGTAAAATGTGTACATCTTTATACTTCTGTCCAAATATAAATTTATGATTACACAATCTCAGAGATTTCAGGAGATTCCTTGATCCTAATACAAGATTATAATTCTAAAAAAATGCTCACTTAATGGTTCTCTGACTCACAATTCATCTATCCTTTTCTATTCCCACTATGAGTTGTTATGAGATTCTTCTCTGTGAACACACACACACACCAGACAGCTCTGTTAATTGCCTTTCCTACAACTTACTGCTCATTAACAACCAACCTTCCAGAATCAGAGCTACTCTCCCCTTTGACAGGCAGAGTATGAAAGTGTAATGCTTCAGAAACAATGCATTGAGATTTAGTCCTGTCTTTCCTTACAGTCCACAAAAAAGCTAATGAGGTAAATCCCTTTATGACATGTGGAGTTCTAATGACCCTGTAAGATAAAGGCTGTTCTTTGAAAGTCACACCTAATCACAGATGCAGTTTTTAACATCTGTTAGCAAAAACTGTAGCAACTATAGCTCTGCTCTACGCAGAAGGATTAAGTGAAACATGCTTTACAGTGGTTGCATTTGGGCAAATATTGAGCTGTCAAATCAATCATGGTTCTGTGGTGGCGTGTAAGGAAAATGGCAAAATCTTTGAGGCATCCAGACTGCAGCATTGCACTGGATCTCACTGCTGCTTGCCAAAAGGCTTTTCACGGCAATTACTTTTCCTGAAAACAACCCCTCCTCCTAAACGCTGAAAGGGCTCAAACTCATGTTGTCAGCATAACACAAAATATAACACAGTAATCTGAAAGTAGGACAACCTCCTTCCCCCTCCCCCTAATTCCAAGGTGAGACAAAAATGTTAGGTGTCTAACCCTGTATCTTAAGTACCAGTAATAGAGGATACTGGATGCACTGAAGAAACGAATTAGTAGAGTAGAACAATATAATAGTTACACGTAAAAGTGGGCAAATTTGCCACAGTCGTGATAAAAGAATCCTCTTTTGAATTTATATCTTAAATGGCTCTGCCCTTGATACTTCAGACCTCCTTGAAAGATGTCAATTTATGTAAACTGATAGTAGCTCTTACACATTGCCTCTCAAGTTAGAGAGCCAAACTGACACCTCCAAATATTTAATGTATTCTGTCTCTATGATCACCCTGTCAGACCCCAATGCCTAACATACTTGTCTACTTATTGCTATCGTGTTTTAATAAACCTGTCTAGGTTGCACCTGTTCAAAAGTTTGTGGAACATGTCCACTCATCTCACAATAATTAAAAGGTGACAGCTGTCTGTGTAGCTGATTCTAACATTTCTATCAGAGACACATGGAAAAATTTAATGAGCTGTTCATACTTAGCACACATTTCCCTAAGAAGATTCATGGGGCCATAAAGACCTGAGCCAGTCAGTCTCAAGATAAGTTGGCATCTGATACTGCAAGTTATGAGAACAAAGGACTCTTTCCAGATACATCTCTCTCCTTTTTCTTTTTTTTTTTTTTTTCTCCTGTTAAATAAAAACAGTTAGTGAATATTGTTGCTGACTTTCTATGAAAGTTTTATTTAAGGAAAGACAATATCAAATACTGGTGAAGGAAAATACTAGTAATTCTTGGATGCACTTCTTGCACCCTCATATTAAAACAGTAGTGCCTGCCAGTTTTCTGAAGTTTTGCATTAGATGATGTTCAAGTGTTTTGTAAAATAAATTAGTATTTTTGCAGTCTTTCTAAGCATGGGGAATGTATTCATCTTCAGAGAATCTCTTTTCCATCTTAAAATGACTACCTGTAAGAGGTAAGATAAGGCTTAACTCATAAGATGAAACACTGCTTCACATCACCAGCTATTAGCAACCTCTTCCAAAGGTGTCCTTTTTTCTGCTCAGCAACTCACAACAACAGCCAAGCAAGCAGGGGATTTTTCCCAGGCAAATCATTACCTCAAAATATATCACCTGTCCTTTCCCTAGACAAGAATGTTTTAATGCAACACAGATACACATTTTTCTAAGTATCAAAGAGGTTTAGATGTTCACAGCTGAATGACTATAATTGGAAGAGGGAAGAAGTTGGCACATAAAGGACGCTTACTTTCTGCTCTTTTAAGATGAGACCTAAAGACTTCTCCCATCCCTTTCTATCTGCTCTTGTCTAGCAAACCCACCAAAAGTGTAACTTCATAACAAACAACTGATGACTTTGTACATGTATTTATCCAAAAAAGACATGTTAAAATTGACCTTCTTCATTTATTGGAACTTGTCCTGCAGTTCACATACCCATCCTGAGGCCTGGAAAAGGTACTCTTTGTCAAAAATTATTTACTTTCTCTTTTCGAGATCAGGTTTTACCTCTACACAAAATTAATCTATCCACAAAGCAGAAATTATTTTCCAGTGATGTGGCCAAGCAATCGCAACTATCTTCTTTTTTTTTTTTTTTTCCACCAAACCCTTTAATGTGATGTTAGGTTTCACATTTGCCTGTTGTACCACTTTCCAACTGAAAAGGGATCCAGTCAGCAGCACTCAGCTTTTAGGCAAACAGCAGGGAATGAGGTGAGTGGGCCACCCTGGGTACCCCCGAGCACAATAGCATCCACATGGTCCCATTCAGAAACTCATGCCAAAACCATCTTTTGGAGCAGAGAGGCGATCTCCATCACCTGTACATGGAGATCGAGACTGTGCAACAAGGGTTCTTCTGAGAGATTTCTCTCTGATCCTGCCTTGGTGGCCACAGAATTCCTGGTCTGGCAAGCTCTCTGAAAAGCCTCTGCATCCCAAATTATGGAAGAACACAGGCAGCTGAAAAGTCTTGAAAGTTACTCTTGAAAGATTCTTCATCGCACAAGGTGCCATACACGGTTTCTTTGTAGGTGTGCACTGTCCCTGGCTTTTGCTCTTGTACCTACCAACTGGTCACTGCATTGTTTGTTTATTTCCATTAAATGCATGCCTAGCTCTGCCCTACAGTGCAGCTGCTTGCATCGTATCATCTCCTTATAATTTTGACTTGGCTTTGCACCTGCATATATCAGCAGATTTCAGACTCCCATACCCATTCTCTGTTTGCCTCAAATCTGGGACTAGAAGCTTCTCTCTAGGAAGCTGGTTTTATTTTCAGTTTTCAAATACCCAATCTTGTTTATTTAACTGCAAACAGGAGATGACAAGTCCAGAAGGCATTTGTTGTTGTCCTTACTGTTCTTACTGGCTTTTCAGGAATCCAGGAAGATCACACTGCAGATATACTAAGAACAGTCTCTATAGCCCATGCTCCCCATGACGGCATGAACAGGCAGCACAATACCACGAAGAAACTTTCAACTACATGTTCTTTTGCAGGGTAGATTTATAGTTTCACTATTTAGAACTCTTGTGTGGTGTTTAAACTGGGTAGCATACCACAGGATTTACTTAATCTCCCTGAGGTTCACACACAGACTCCTTGTAATACTAACTTCACGTGCCACGTTACGTCAATTCTTACACCTATCAGTAGCAGAACTCACTGGTCTTAGTAGTTCTATCTCCCTAGACAAAGAAGGTGCAATATTCTGAGACATTTCCACAGTTCAGATGCCTTTACATCAGAATCATGAAGGAGCTGAGCCTGAAAAGTACTCTTACATTTATTCAATTGGTGATTTTTTCTTGCATCACTAGTTCATTTCTATTCCTCTTCCTCTTGCACTGCTTGGCAGCAAAGCCTTATGCGAGCTTCCAGGTCTTTCATGGCATAATATGGTCTTTCACAATTTACAGACATTTTGTAAGTTAACTTTGACAAAACAGCCCAATGTAAAAAAGAGGCATACTTGATTTGCTAGCATGACTTAAGGGCAAGCTGAAATGCCTGATGCAAAACTGAAAAAAAATTAACTGTTAAAAAGCCATGACCGAAACTTTAAGAGCAAATTTCTCCACCTGTGACTCCCAGTAAAAGCTTCTCATTCTAGTCCATGGAAGTGTACTAAAGAAACACCTCTGGAGACAACATTGTCACTAATGTTAGAACAGGATCAAAAAAAAACAAAACTAAAAAAAGTGTAAGTTGGGGACAGATTACAGTGACAGATTTTATATTTTATTATTTATGGATTGCAAACATAAGACAAAACTTTGCTTTCCCCTTACGATGCCACAAAAAATGAAATAGAAAAAATTATTTCTGGTTTGGAAAATAAGTGGCTAAATATGAGATTTATGTTTGTTGGTGTTGCGTAATACTGCTGGACTAATTCCAGCCGCTGAACTCTTCAGCTGTCCCTCGACAGGTGTAAAGCAGTTTCACTAACTTTGTACTTCTAAAAAACACGTAAGAATTATTTAGAGAGCCTGAAAACCTTGAATATTACAGCTATGCCATTCTTAAGGACTGAGAGTCATAGTCCCAACTTATCTCTTTTATCTACATCATTGCAAACTATCCTCCTAAAATGATATTCAAATTCACTATTAACAATGTCTTTGTCAGTATGTGGAACTATAACCTTCTGATGCTATAATCACACACATAAGCATGAAATGATAAGTCCCATGACTGAATATTAAAGAACTCAAATGACTTCAACATCTCCCACCTCTAAACTAGTTAACTAATTATATTACAGATTCCATCCATTCTCTCTCTTATTTAAAAGAGTAAAAAGTAATTACACACTATTTGAATGTGAAACATCTTTCACATAAAAAGGTTGAGGTTGAATTTGTTATTTCATCAACAAATCCCACCAGTTTGTTAGCTTTCATGCGATATCAGCTTTAAAAAAAAATGTCAGTTACACCAATTAACTGTTATACAAGCTTCAATTTAAAGGCCTGACACAGAACAAAATGCAAATAAAAATAAAAAAAAAATACAAAAAAAAAAAAAAAATCAAAACACTTTACCTTTGGTAGTACTGTTTTCCAAAACAAGGTCAAGGACATACACAAACAGTTGCTTTTGCAACCAAAGACTTTACCTGTCTGTTACCCTTCCAGGTGCTTTACGAGAAGCAATCAGGCTTAACAACTCTCCATACTACAGCCTTTATTCACCTGAGCCAAGTTACCTGATGAGTCTTCCAGTGAGCCTGCTCAGACAAACACAAGCTATTCATAGCGAACCTCTGCTTTTGTACTTCAAGCACAGAAGACACCAACACTACAGTATCTGAAGGGGGCCTACAGCAAAGCTGGAGAGGGGCTTTTTGTAAGGGTGTGTGGTGGCAGGACAAGGGGCAATGGTTTTAAACTGGCACAGGGTAGATTCAGATTAGATATTAGGAAGNTCCCGTGTGGTTGTTAGCAGTAGGGCAGCAACGCGGGGCTGGCCCCGCTCCTGCTCCCCGGAGGGCCCGGGATGGAGCAGCCCCAGCAGCCCCCCGCGGGAGAATTGGCGCCGGTGCGAGTGAGGGGGCAGCGGGAAAAGTTCCCCTGTGGCGCACGGATTTAAGAGCATTTTCGGGGCAGTTCCACGGTATCAACACGGGCAGCCCTGCGGTGAAGGAGTTGGGGGTGCTGGGGGATGAAAAGCTAGCAATGTACACTCGCAGCCCAGAAAGCCAATCCTGTCCTGGGCTGCGTGGAAAGAAGCATGGCTGGCAGGTGGCGGGAGGTGATTCTCTCCCTCTGCTGCACTCTGGTGAGACCCCCCCATGAGTACTGTGTCCAGCTCTGGAGCCCTCAGCAGAGGAGAGACATGGACCTGTTGGAGTGGGTCCAGAGGAGAGCCACAAANGGAAGCGGCGGGGCTCGAGACCGTTGTGGGCACGCCCACTGCGATCTCCCGTGTGGTTGTTAGCAGTAGGGCAGCAACGCGGGGCTGGCCCCGCTCCTGCTCCCCGGAGGGCCCGGGATGGAGCAGCCCCAGCAGCCCCCCGCGGGAGAATTGGCGCCGGTGCGAGTGAGGGGGCAGCGGGAAAAGTTCCCCTGTGGCGCACGGATTTAAGAGCATTTTCGGGGCAGTTCCACGGTATCAACACGGGCAGCCCTGCGGTGAAGGAGTTGGGGGTGCTGGGGGATGAAAAGCTAGCAATGTGCACTCGCAGCCCAGAAAGCCAATCCTGTCCTGGGCTGCGTGGAAAGAAGCATGGCTGGCAGGTGGCGGGAGGTGATTCTCTCCCTCTGCTGCACTCTGGTGAGACCCCCCCATGAGTACTGACTGTGTCCAGCTCTGGAGCCCTCAGCAGAGGAGAGACATGGACCTGTTGGAGTGGGTCCAGAGGAGAGCCACAAAAATGATCAGGGGACTGGCACTCCTATGAAGAAATGCCCAGAGAGTTGGGGTTGATGAGACTGGAGCAGAGAAGGCTCCAGGGAGACCTTACTGTGGCCTTTCAGTATTAAGAGAAGACCTATAAGAAAAATCTTTTTTTGTACAACCTTTTTAGCAGGGCCTGTTGTGACAGGACAAGTGGTAAGGGTTTTAAACAAAAAGAGGGGAGATTTAGACTAGCTATACGAAAAAGATTTTTTACACTGAGGGTNGTTCACGTACGTTTTAGGAATTCCAAATATTTTGGTATGGAAACTTTTTTCTCCCCCCCGCCCCCCCCCCCCAGTCAGGATGAAACTACACTCACGCAATCCGTCATTTCCCCAGCGCTCGGCAGAATATCGCTTCTTTTACAACGTAAACGACAACAAAGACCTGTATCGCAGATGCGAGTGNAGGGGACTGGCACTCCTATGAAGAAATGCCCAGAGAGTTGGGGTTGATGAGACTGGAGCAGAGAAGGCTCCAGGGAGACCTTACTGTGGCCTTTCAGTATTAAGAGAAGACCTATAAGAAAAATCTTTTTTTGTACAACCTTTTTAGCAGGGCCTGTTGTGACAGGACAAGTGGTAAGGGTTTTAAACAAAAAGAGGGGAGATTTAGACTAGCTATACGAAAAAGATTTTTTACACTGAGGGTAGTGAAACACTGAAACAGGTTGCCTAGAGGGGCGGTAGAGGCCCCATCCCTGGAAACAGGCAAAGCCATGTTGGATGGGGCTGTGAGCAACCTTATCTCAAGAACTCCCAGTTCACTGGAGGGGAGATTGGACTAGATGTCCTTTAAAGTTCCCTTCCAACCCAAAATATTCTATGACATGAAGTGCTTAGTGCCAAAACACCAATGGCTGACAAGCCATCCTGCACCAGACTTCACCAGAGCAGCAAGAGCAGCTCGGGCTGGCTACTGATTACAGCGGCCTTATTTCAGGAGCTGCTCATGCAAAGATTTAGTTCTCAGTATTAAGAGACTTCTCTAAAGCTAGTCACTGTTTTGGTGCTCAGCACACGTGAAGGAGTTACTATAAATACAAATACAGGGACTGTTCAACTGTTTGAATATAGTATCCAGGGCTAGGACTATAAAACAGGAGCTTTCACTCTTTACTGATAGTTTTCAGTAGATGATCAGATTTGCTGAAGTATTCTGAAACCAACAGCATTGACTTGCAAACTACAATTTCCGCTTAAATAAAGCCTAGCAAAGTATGTTTGGGTTTTGGTTTTAGTATCAGTATACTTGCCTAACTTCAGTATATGATGTACAGTACTTCTCTGGCTGCCTCTTTTCTTTTATGTTTTGGGGAATTTTTTTTCCAAAGCAGAACACATGGAAAGCTAGGTATTTCGCTCGATGCACATGCTCATTCCTTCAGCTGAGATTTTCACTCAGCTTCTCAATTCCCGTGACCTAAGAATGATTTATTCAGAGAAAACTCCTTTGATCTATGTAAAGAATTTGCACTACTTTAAAAAAGTAGTGCAAAGTCATTACAGCCTAACCAATATTACTTCTGTGTATGCAGAATACGAGGCCTTCCCTCTACTAATCCCAGAGACAGTCCAGCTTTCTTAGGTAGTCCACCCAGTACTCCACAGTCTAAACCAGAGAGAAGTTTTTGAATTGGATCATGAATTCTAACAGAAGCACATTTGGCCTTACTGCAAAGACAAAGCTCTGAGGTAATGCCAGATGTGACACTGCTTTCTGTGAGCAACTGTCTGGGAAGAAGTATGCTGAAATCCTTCCAATACTGCAAATAAGTTTCTAAATGGCTACTAAATTGTGAAAGAAGCATTTGATGAACTCCTGTGGACTCAGGCTGGGTGAAAACAACCTTGGGACTAGAAAACAAACATAATTTCAACTGAGATAATATTCTAACTTGTCTCAATATTGAAAACAAACATAATTTCAACTGAGATAATATTCTAACTTGTCTCAATATTGAAAACAAAAACCCCTAAACTTACCTACCAACAGTCTGATACTTGTTTTATGCTTTCTAGATTCTTCAGCAACAGCTGGAATCTTTTCAAACATTTTGGCAACAGACCGTGGAGAATACCAACATGGTAAAAGAAGAACACAAGTGCATTTATAATACAATGAGAAATACAAATGAAGAAGTTCAAGAGAGAAATTCTTGAGTAATAGGGTATTTTTTGAAAACTAAATACTTCTACATTTTGGTTTTCTGTAAACAATCTCAGTCTTTTTCAGGTACAGACTAAAATTCGTGAGATACTAAGTAAAAATATATCCGAAAGGAAAACTCCACTATGTAGTTCAGACAAGATTCTGATGACTTGCACACCAAGTGATCCATCTCTGGTATGTTGATCAATTTTTACCTACAAACCAGTTATTCTTTAGCTGGACCTCGGGTTTTGAGAGTGATGTGTTTTTTGGAAAATAGCCCAAGAGGTATTCTGGACTGAAAAAAAACCCAACAAACTGTATCTTCTCCCTGAGACTTTTTAGCCATAATTACATATACTACTCCCTCCCACCCACAACAATTAAAATTCAGTTTCTCTTCTGCACGGGTAAAACTCTAACCTGACCTTCCCCAAATTATTTTGTATTATCATCAGTGGGCATGGAATGCAATGCAAAGCATATAGGGAGACAGGGCAGAAAGCCGAGAGGAGAAATAAGGACAGAGAATAAATTTTGTCCGAAATGCTGCAGAAACCCTACTTTTTCTGTCTGCATTTAGTGTGAACTTTAGTTTGCTCTTATTTCATAGGGACTGGCATGACAAAAGCCATCAAAGACAAACTATAGTCTCCTTAAATCATCTCTCCTCTGCTGGAAATACACTTAATCCATTTAGGAAACTTACCTGGTATTTTATGCCTGCTCCAAAGCCCAGTACTGAATGAAATCAGGCCTATTGCTTACATTCTTTTACTGGGTAAGCAGCATTGGCAGAGGGAAACTGTGCCAGTCTCGATTGATAAGTGGCTTTGGCAACAATTTGTCTTATGCTTCCAGTACTGCAATGCTTCACAGTTTTTCCAGCATGACAATTGTTTGTACGTTTGCCTTTAATTCTGTGGGGTAGCTTATGGAAAATCCTGGATTGCTACCTTCTAAGAGAAAAGTTCGTCATGATCAACAACCCTGTTCAGATGAGAATGTGGAAGCAAATTCCAATGCTGGAAATGTCATCAGTGATATAAATATTGTACACGGGATTTTGCTTATAACTATAGCAACTGAAAATGTTGACAATTCAGAAAACTTGTTTGGAAACAACAGGATACTGACACAGGAAAATTTAGACATGGTTATGATTTAGCAGCAATTTAAGATTTATTAATGGTGAGAGGTAGATTAAAAGGTTGAAGTTTAGCACCACTTAATCATTAACCAATCTTAAATTAACAAGGTTAATACATTATAAACTACACAGTGACTTAATTACAGATTCTATAATGACAGGATTCACCCTAACTTACAAGATATCTTAAAAGTATATATATACATATGTGTAGATATAAGCACAAAGCATACAAGCACACAGACAGAGTTACTTGGATCCAGTGGACTATATATACATCCACACTCGTGAAAACAAATGTGTGTATTCAAACACGTATATACAGGGAGTGAGGTGGATGAAAGAGAGGCTAGACTACAGGTAAAATTTCCCTCTTTTTGCCTTCAGAGTAAATACAGTGATTCAGCGTCCTCAACGGAGGATAACTGAGTCCTGAGAAGTTAGACTTCATCTTGGCCCTTCCTACAGAGATGCCTTGCTCAGGGGAGATGCTGGACACAGCCTGCTGTGATCCAGGAGAGCTCAAATGGTCTTGCTTTAAGATCAGTTTATAGCATCTGATATAACTGACTTTTGTCAATTGCTTTTTTTCTACCCTGGCCCACCTCACATGTTAAAACACTCTGGTATTTTCTGTCAGTTGTGCCAACCCAGAACTTGAAGTTTTGATATCGCCCCCTTGTTGTCCATGACCCTAGTACAGATGTGCGATGCCATCAGGAGGTAATTAACTCGCAAGTGGTATGGAAAGCAGTGCTAGGTTCGGGTAGGCAGGGGCCCAGCACACCAAGGAGGTAGGTGCCTTAATGTTCTGGTCTGCTGTCTGTCGCAATCTGTGCCTGCCTTACCCTAGGTTGGTACGTGGAACCTCTTACTGTGACCATACAGTCTTCAAAAAAACAAATGTGAGAATGCAGTACACAAGGATTTAGCTAAAGAAAAGAGTGCCTATTCAACTGATTAAATCACAAGAACGTAAGAAGGCATGTATTAAGGAAGCAAAGAACTTCTTCAGAAAATGTAAAGAACTCCAAAACCAGAAAAACATCCTTGAGAGAAAGGAATCTACTCCATAATAGAAACTCACATTCAATACAGACACAACATGATTTTCAAATTAGGAACTAGGAAGCAGAAGATGACTGCTGTTACCTGTCAAAGAGAGAGGCTCTTGCAAAAGATTGCTTCAAGTTAAAAGAAACAAATACAAAACTTAAGATAGAAATATCCCAACTTAACTGCAAATAAGTTTCTAAATGGCTATCAAATGGTGAGTGAAGCATTTGATGAACTCCTGTTGACTCAGACTGGGTGAAAACAATCTTGGGACTAGAAAACAAACGTAATTTCAACTGAGATAATATCCTAACTCATCTCAATATTAAAAACAAACCACAAATGTCCCTTATCTACCAGCGTTCTGGTATTTGTTTTGTACATTCTAGATTCTTCAGCAACAGCTGGAATCTTTTCAGACATTTCAGCAACAGACCCTGGAGAATACTAATATGGTAAAAGTAGAACACAAGTGCTCTTAAAATACAAAAGCCTTCTGCTGCATTTTTAGATACTGCCATAGGTATTTTAAGGAAGATCTATTTTTAGACTATTGTGTACATTAAGTATACGTTTAATCATCTGTCCATCTTAAAATTGCTGATAAGATAGTCTCACTTCTGGGTTCTTGTTCTTTCCTAGCCATGGCATTCTTGAGGCTTATAAACACTGGAAGCCAAAAAACTTAACCTTAAAATGACCCTGCAGGAATGTTTTGACACTAAACAGAAGCTGCAGAAGGATGTTGAGAAACTCCAATTAAACAAAGCTTATACAGAAAAGAAACTTATGCCTGAACTCAGAAATACAACAGCAGATAATGAACTTTTAAAGTCTAACTTGATCAGTGCAAACAGAGTGCCAGAGGCTATCAACAGCAGTAACAAACATCCAGAGGAAAAACCAGTGACTGAAGAAAGAATGTCAGGAATACCGACGAGGCATTTCCAAGTTTGAAAATGACATTAGAAAATTGACTGAAGAACACTTACTATTAAAAAAAGCACCTTCGGACTACTGAAAACCTGAGAGCTGTATTATAGTTTGCATTCCACTAATTGCATAACAATTGTATTTGTCTCCAACGCCGAGCTGGATGTACTTAAAAGCCATTTAAATATGGTGCTCAAGGATATGGTGTAGATATGGTAGAGTAAGATAATGGTTGGACTTGATGATCTTAAAGGTCTTTTCCACCCATAGTGATTCTGTGATGATCTAAGTCTAGTTCTTAATGCTTTATCCTGTAAAAAAGTATTTAAAAGATACAGAAGGGGTTCTTCCTTTTTTTTTTTACTGGAGTAAGAAAGTATTACACCCCAGTTTTGCATTACACACCCCAGGGTGTCCAATAAGCACATTATAATGGTAAATACTTGGACTGTTGCGTACATGGTCAGGTGTCTAATTGCATTTAACACATGCATAAACATGAAGCTGCTTCAGACAGTAACTATTAAACTATGGTCAGAATCAGTTCTAAAGCTGACTGGCTGTATCTATCTTGTGAGGATGTAAAGGAAGCTGTTCTTATGAAAACAATGTAAGTAATGTCTAATGTCCTCCTTACCTTGGATAACATTTAAGAAAGTTCTAAATTCCACCATCACAGTGGAAGGTACTGCCAAAAAGCCAAGGAACACAATTACCACTTGTATTAAAACAGCACACTGAGGCCCAAGCTAGAACTGAGCGTCACCTCCTTGGGAACACACATTTTCTGGTGAGGACGTACCAGGAGAAATTATTGGCTCCCATGAAGACCACGCAAGGCTAGTCCACGTACACTAACATCTTCTCAAACAAGCTGGATTGATTTTTTTAATTCTTTAGTTAAGCTCTATACATTTTAATCACCTTGCAGTATTTCAATATTGTTAGTGAATGAAAAGATTCTTGAAATATAAAAGAAAATAGAAGAGGAAGAACTGCAAAAAGAAGAGACAGAAGGACATAAAACTATTATCCTGTGAACAGCAGTAAGGATATCGCTTCATTAATATTCTACAGTGGCACAATAAATCTTTAATAAAAATGAATAAAGAAATTCTGTCTTCATATAATAATTTGGATAAATAAATGCTGAGGGTTTTTTTTAATTTTATAACAAATTACCTTTGATTTACATGAACAGAGTTCTTGGACCACATATAAAAACCTGACCAATATTATTAAAATGAAGGTAAGGTGTACATTTAGGATCACAGTTCCATCTGAGAAGAAGCTAGTTTGCAAAACGAATCTGATTTGTTAGGAACATGCCATGTAAGCAAAGTGAAATTAAGCTGCCCTTGGAGAATATGGCAGCACTTGCAGTTCTCAGGCAATTGAGGAAGAGCGGTAAATAGATGCTGGTAAAGACAGATGACTCCGTAGCAGCCTGTTTGCAGTCTGAGTTTGAACAATGCTTGATATTGGTCAGTATCAGAAGGTCATCAAAACTGAAAATTGTATGTTTTTAAGACAGTTCTTACACAAGATTATAGTTAAAATAAAGCAGAAGTTGTAATTCTACTAAAGGGAAACAATGACCTCAGTTCTCTGTGGGCCACATGTCACTAACTTAGTTAATACACACACTGATACTCACTTTGGAATAGATGCACTTTCTTCCACTGCAATATTTAGCCAGTTTGCAAACCAAATTAACCATCAGGAAGTATGTTTTCTAAAAGTACATTTAAAAAGTCCAGTTAAGCAACAAGATGAAAATTTATTTAAAAATACAACCTTGGACTTAATAAATAAATTATTTAAAATTATTTATTATAGCTTTATATTTAGAAACAAAAGATTGCATTCTCAATATTAAACAGATTGGATTGCCCTATATTGTGTATATATGAATTCCACTTTTCATTTTTTTATTTGCTTTGTCAACTGTTTACAGAGTCGAAAAACTGTACCCTTCATTTCATCTTTTATACCTAATGATAGGCCGTCTGTGCAGTCTTGTAGTTCTTTATATTTAATGATCTGAAATGTAAACAAAGATAAACCTATTAGATTCTTGTAGAATATCACTGTACAAATTACAAGAGTTTTTTATAAAAATGAAAAGATGCGGTACCTCAGTCCTGCAATTAGATTTAATGACTTGGATCCTTCTGAAGTCACATTTATTTCAATAAAGTTCTGCATGAGAGCAAGAATCTACACTAACAAATTCAGCTATAGGATCATAGTCCAAATATCAGAACATAAGCTTTCCATTGGAAAGTAAGTAAAGACTTGTAATTAAGTGGGGAAGCAGATGATTTGAAAAATGTCTTACCACATTTCTTAAAATCTATGAGCTATAAGCTTCATACTTTTAATAGACTCAGTTCACAATTCTCATTCTATTAAACCTAGAAATAATGAACCAAAAATAAACACGTTCTTTTAAATTCTTAGGAGGGACATAGTAGCGTAGAATTTGAAATATTAGCTTTAATTTATCTCTGTGGAATTTCTGTTGGATATGTGAAAATTTTGTCTTTACAAATAGTTTTAATGAGTCTATCTTAACTATCTGTGAGCACGCAGTGATACCTCACAATCAGTCACCTCCTTTCAATTCTGAAACTTATTTCACATACAGTTAGGGTTTTCTGCCAATAAAAACATTTCATTTGGGTATGTAAATTTTATTTTGTTAATAAAACAATAATACAAACAATTACACTGATAAGAAGGCTACTCAGACCAATACAACATTATTTTTCCCTTTTACTAGTTTAAAAAAAAAACAGCACATACATGGAAGGTTGTACTTTCCTACATCAGTGTTGGTAGTTACCACACTTTTTGGTGTACCAAAAAGTTATTTTCAATTTTTTCTTACTTTCCGTTAGTAATTAAAAGCAATGTGGAGTAATACGTAGCTTCGGGCTCTGATTTGCCAGTGTAAATAAACACTGCAAAATAAAAACTATCCCTGCAACTTAAGAAGTGATTAAGAAAATGCTGATGTGAGGTGAAATAAACAGAACAGCAATGGGTGAATAAGGAGGGGTGTATTTCTTAGACTTCACGTACGATACATAAAAGACAAATCACAAATGTTAAGCAGATTCCCCTAAGACAGTTTTTTTTCAAATTTTAATCCAAGTATTTCTAAAATACTTCATGTTACTCATTCAGTAAGCAAAATAATATGCTTAGCTGTTCTACATGAGATCTTAGAAGTGTGCATTTGAAAAACAATTTCTCTAAATAACTCTAAAGAACAGTCTTGATTCTCTGCTTGAATTACAACAGGGCCAAAACCAGGAAACAAATTTGTTTCAATATAAGGACTATAGCTTAGTAAGATAAAAAGTAAAGAATTATGTCCATATCTACCTATATACATACACCATGTACTATAAATCTCTTCCAGCACTGCACAGTAACACATTTGTAATGAGGAATCAAATTTGAGTGCTATCCTTTCAAAAGCTTCACAGGCTTAGATTATCTAATACTGTGTTTGCCAGCAGAGGGAGCCAATTTTATTCCATAAACATAAGGAAAAGCAAAATTAGATTTTTTTTTTAACTGGAACATTCCCAGTCTTTGTACATTTATCAAGTCAGAAAAGAATAAAAAATAATAATTTTTCACTTTCATCTGTATAAAATGACTTTGAAGGTCTCTGTGATATATATAGCCTTATAAGGTAACCTCAATTTACAGATAGGAGAGGAATAAATTTTGAAAGCCAAGTTCCTTATACATTTCCTGTCCTTTTGTTAATAATTCATTCATTTAGTCAATTATTTTAGATAGTAATAAACAGCTGCACCACTGACTTTTGGTAGACAGCATAAATGAAACATGAACTCAAATTAATGAAGCTTACCTTGTGACATTTAAAGTTACTATGCTTGTAACAGGTCTGCTTTTTGGTCCAGAAGGAGGATGAAAAATCTGTTCTTCTTTATTAGTTGTGGCAGCCTTAGATTTTTTAATTACATAAGGGTCAGCAGAATGGCTTGGATAAGGATCAAATGTGCCTCCTTTCATGCCCCCTGACTAAAAGAAAAGAACTTTTCAAAGTGCAAATCTACGATATAATTGAGTTAATTAAGATATTTTTCATGCACAAGCAAGTAAGAATACTGAATAGCAGACTGCATCATATTATATTAAATAAATAAAATATTCCTTTAATTTGCAGTGGAAACCCTAAGGAAAATTTTACTGATTGTTTTGATGAATTCTTAGTTTTAAATTTTCTTTCCCATGTCTGAATTTTGATGAAAGGATGTTAAAAATGTGACAGAAAAAGTAAAAACTATTCACTAAAATGAGTTACACCGTGGCAAAAAAAAGGGAATTCCTATGTCACTATTAGTTTACTAATACATCTCCACGTCCAGTACTGGTGTAGGGACGTTACATACAGCAGGGTTTGGCATTATTATCAATGCACTTTCTGACTATCCTGGTTTCACCAGGACAGAATCCCAGGCCAGCCATGGCCTGCAGGCCACTAACAGTTTGGAGTCAGCCCGGGCAGCTGACCAGAGTTGGCTACAGGCCTATCCTATCCCATAAACCTCACACCCATTATAAAGGGAGGAGTTTGCTGAGAGTGGGGGCTCCTCCTGATTCTCCCCATACCCCAGAGGGGCTTGCTCATCATTCTGCTTCTATGGGCTGCTTTCCTGTTTGCTGGGGCCATCATACATTCGCTGGGCTAAGTATAATTTTGTATACTTTATATTGGCATTAGTAGTAATTTTAGTTTTGCTGTTTCAATAAAAATGTTTTCACTTCACCCCATGAGTCTCCTCTCCTTTTCCCAATGCCCCTTCCCAGCTGGGGAGGGGTCATCAGGTGAGAGAAGCAACTGCTGGGGTTTAGCCCCGGATATGGGCTAAATGTCGAGCGACATATAACATTGAATACAGCATTGGCTTTTCCTGAAACATTACGTCCACAAGTAGTGACAAATTTAAGTTAAAAAACACACAGAGAGATCTGATTAATTCTTTGCAGTCCTGTAGGACAGCTGAACCCCACAGTCTGCTGAGGTTGCATTCCTGAAAAGTGCAGCGCTAAGCAATTCAAACAACAATAAATCGATTTTCCTGTAAGAATTTATACAGCAGAGGGGAAGTGTGCACTATCTTCAGAAGTACAAATAATTAAAATATACAGGGAAAGCATATATGATGTGAAGGATGGGGAGCCTGGAGCAGGATTCCCAGCAGCTAGATGAGGTGCTGACTTTCTAGCAATGAACTCTGAACAGATTTCCATTCTGAAAGATTTCAGCTACCTCATTTATGAAGCCAAACACCCAACATAATTATTCATGTGTAAGCATTTTTGCTGTCTCTTTCTGAATAGTTATATTTTCCTTGCTATCATCATCTTCCTCAGACAAATCAATGTCAGTCAAATAATTCCAGGGTGAAGGCCATAATAATAGGAAAATAGTGGTTAGCAGAGCTCTGTATTAAATGACTGACAATGGAACTCCAAAATGAAGAGCTGATAAGTGAAAGATGCAGGGGTGTTACTGCATTAGTTATCTGGAGTCATTTGAGAGAGATATTTATCCATCTTAAACCCATTTCAAAGTAATTAAGGTTTAGCCTAAGGTGAATGGCATGAATTTAGTATCTCGTCTCAAAAAAACACATCAAGATGGAATGATTTATGGAATGGAAAAATACTCATTTAGTTTTTAAGAAATAATATCACTAAGCAACTGGAACTACTGAACTGGGTTCCTATGTATCCTTATACTAACTCCAGGCTTTATTTCTTATGCTATCTAGTATCTACCGGAAAGAGTTCAGTGGAGAGCTATGAGGATGATTAAGGGACTTGAACATCTCTCCTATGAGGAAAGGCTGAAAGACCTGGGGCTGTTTAGTCTGGAGAAGAGAAGGATGAGAGGGGATCTTATTAATGTCTATAAATATCTAAGGGGTGGGCGTCAAGTGGAAGAAGCCAGTCTCTTTTCTGTGGTGCCCAGTAACAGGCCAAGAAATAACGGGTACAAAGTAGGACACAGGAGGTTCCACCTCAACATGAGGAGAAACTTCTTTACTGTGAGGGTGATGGAGCCCTAGAACAGGCTGCCCAGAGAGGTTGTGGAGTCTCCTTCTCTGGAGACTTTCAAAACTCGCCTGGATGCGTTCCTGTGTGGTTTGCCCTGGGTGATCCTGCTCTGGCAAGGGGGTTGGACTAGATGATCTCTAAAGGTCCCTTCCAACCCCTAACATTCTATGATTTTATTTATTCCCATCCTTTTCCTCATTTCCTTCCAACTTCTTCCCAAGAGTTGGCAAATGCTAAAGTGGATTCTAAATTTGTGTCTGTTAATGGACAAGCAACAGATAACTCCTGAGTTTATTCTGCAGCCTTTCCCTGAGAGAGAGACTAACTTTAGTTCTTCTGCTCTTTTCAGTTCTCCGCTTCCATGACACTTCTAGGAATTATCTTTTAGATGTTTGTCTATACAGGTTGAGAGTAATTAGCAGGCTCAAAGACTACATGAGCGACTGACTCATACAGAAGAGCATTTCATTTTGCTACCGTAATCTAGTCTTACTGTCATTTACTGCATAACCTTCTGCTTTCTGTCTTTTTGTGGTGTATTCAGTCAATTAACTGTACGTTAACAGCACTATGCTGTTTTTAAAGAGAAACACTTTTTAGGTTACTTGAAACTGGCTAGCAGTTGTTGCTGGGGCAAACAAGACCTCATTGCTTTGCAAATTGAAAACAAAATAAATAGCGTCTTTTGTAAGAAAAGTAAGAAATTAATAGCAAAATGAAACATTTATTTCTATCTTATGAACAGTAAACAATGCTTTTAACAGGAAATATCTGAAGATTTATCTTTTGTCTCCAGTAGCTATAAGGCAAACTAACCTTTTTAGCAGGAGAACTTGGTTTGAAAGGTGGTGCAACTGACTTCTTTGGAGGCAGTTTCTTCTCAGGTGGCAAAGGTTTGTCACTAAAGTAGGGATTCATGTCAAAATACTCCTGGGGACATAGATTTAACTTGAAAGGCCCTCCTTTAACCAAGCGTTTATGTTCCTCTTGCGCTTTCTGAAAAACAAATCCCTTGAAAGAATTAATCTTGAGGACTTTTTTTGTAAGTTACTCAAAGAGAAAAATGGAAAGCATTTAAATTTAGTCTTGGAGAACGGTCACTCTAACTTTCTTTGCTCTTGTTTGATGATTGAGGTATTTTATATACCCACGATGTATAATGGAACCTAGATTCACTGACCAGGAAGCGCATCAATGACTATGAAAGCATGGTAGGTAATTGTCAGGAAAAGCAGTGTGCATTTAAGATATGTCTAACTGTATTGTATACTTGTATCTTGGGCACATCTGCATGCTCAAAAACTCTGCCTACATGCATCCCAGCTGCTCACTCTCGTGGACCCTGGCCACTAGGTTTCCCAGATTCTGAGCACCTTGCTAAGCTCAGCTTCTCTAGGAATTCCTTCTTTATACCATGGGAGATGTTGACTATTCCTCCCAGTTTCCATTTTGAAAAAAAATAGGTTAAAATACTATGAACAAGCATAAAAAAGTACCATCAGTAATACAGTGTAACTTGGTAATGCATGCTAATGTCTCTGAGCAAATTCCGTCTTTTCTATCCAATGGAAACAATCCCACCCTCCCTCTTTGATCTGTTCTCATTTTCTGCACTGGACACTTAGTTTTGACTCTGAATTTGTCTCAACTGCAGGTAGCTGAATTGTTTCTTCTAATCTTGTTCCTACCCTAGACCATAAAATGTCCTCCAGCTGCCATTTTTCACTACATATGATGAAAATACACAGGATAACTAAAATCAGTGCAAACAAATTTACAAGTTTCCTTAGATTTAGGAAGTTATATGAAAAAAAGAAATAGTTCTTTTTTGATATAGCATCTAGGATGATGAGATCCTATTCTGACAACAACACAGAAGTATTATTTGGTTTACTATTGGCATTGTTTGGCCATTACTGCACTGTAGATTAAGGTTTCCATATTAAAAAAAATTATGGTCAAATCCTGAATGGTAACTTCTGTGGGATACTGCCAGATGTCTCAAAGAAAAAATAACATATGAACAATACCTAAATCTTTTTTTTATACAAGATCATCATTAATGCGTTTTCCTTCCTCCACTTTGTAAATAAATATTAGTAATTTCAACCTAAAGGAAACACCACAGGGAACAAAAAGTTCATGTAAACTGTAATAAATAATCATAGCACTAATATATAATAAAGACAACTATTTTTACCTTTGCATTTATTCTGTCTACTTCATACCCATCAGGTTTGTGTGGATATTGTTTACCTATGGTAAGGCCTGCGTAACTGTAAAACCAGAATTAATTACTTAGGTGTTCAAAACTCAAGAAACATTTAATAAAATACTCTGCAAGAAGCAGCACTGTGAAGTTACCCATATCCAGATCCTTTCTTTCCTGGATTAGTATAAAAATTCTTCCCAGGAGGAATGTATCTTTCTTTGGCTTTCAGTTGTGGGCTAAAGTATGCATACGAACCTCCTATGGTTCCATAATAGCTGCCAAGTCCACATCTAAAAATAGCAAATGAACACATTAATGTTTTGCAAATATTTACGGCCTTCCGTATGTAGTGTGCTACAACAACTGTAAGTAGAAAACCCAAGCAATATATACATCTCAAGAATTAAATATAAAACCAGATCACATCCACTGTCCATGGGTCTACTACTACAACAATTCCATGTACAGTGTTATGGACAAAAAAGAAACAAGACAGTGGTAGAGATGAAGTTTTAAAGTATCTTAATAATATAAATATGCTTAATAGAGGTTGTTTTAATTTTGTGCCAATAAGGTGAAGTAAGGCTGGTAGAGACAGATTCACGGAGGCTCAGAGAATCCAGTTAAACAGGCTTGATGGCAAGAGGGGAGTCTTCTCCACAAGTTTACAGAGAAGACTAAGTTTGTGTTGGAGTGATAAAAAATGTGGCAGGCAATGGGGGGTACTCTCTGACAGGTTTTTTTTCTGGGAGAGGTTAAGACTAGTTAACTTTCTGTCTTGTCACAGAAGTAAAGTAAGAGGAGGCACAGCTCATTTAGGAAAAATACCTCTGCTTACAATGCTGCAGGAATTCATAAAGTCTGTTTTTCAAAGACCAGCTTGAAACTCACTATTTGCTGACAAGCGTATGACATGCTTTCAAAGTACATGAGCATACAGCCAGCCGCTGAAGGAGAAAAAGACCAAGACAAACTAATAAAACAGCTGAATGGCAATTGGGTCCGCTAAGCTGCAGCTACAGTGGTCAAAAAAAATCCCCAACCAACCAATCCTCTGTCCCCACACCCCAAAACAGAATAGAAAAAAAAAAAAAAAGAATGGGGACTAATGTATGAGATCTATCCATACTCCATAAAGCTGAGGTAATCTGCTTTGCCTGTACCATCTGTAATTATTGTGGGGAGAGAGTAAAGTGTCTCAATGAGTTCTTACTTAAAAGGGCCATTAATGAATACTGACATAATTAGGATGCAGCTCTCAGGAATCTTTCCTTTACATTGAAGCCACATTTGTTGTTGGGTGCAAATGGAAAGGTTGCAAAGATGTCATAATTTGAAGATGGGATTGAAGCCTGAGCCTTTCTTTTCTTTCTCTGTTATTTTTGTTACTGGCATATAAAAAGCCTAAGCATCCAACAGAAAGCCTATGCACCGTCTTACATTCCTAATAAAAGCTAAGATGTTCCTGTAACATACAACATATCACAGCTAATCCTTACATCCTAAAAAAGATATATATATATATATACAATAAACAAGAGGTTACTCTCCAAACTTTGCAAAAGCAAAGCTGCAGAAAGATACAATAAATATAACTGTAAGAACTGTACACAGGCACAGACTGTACACAAGTTCTAACATGTTTCCACCTAAATTCAAATCAAATATTGATTTGCTATTGATTCACACTCTTTTCCCATAGCCATCTTCATTTTCATCAAAAATGAAAAGCTGAAGGGTAGGAAAACTGTTTACAGCAAAAAAACAGGAGTTAAGAGCAAGCATTAGGATCTATTTTCTACCTATGCTCAGCTTTTCCTGTGTTGCCACTCAAAATTTTTTTCTCAGTACTGAACGAACACTACATTGTATAAAACGACGATATTATTTTCTCATTACAGGCTTTATAAGAAATAACCTGTGAAAACCATCTTTAGTATACAGAAAAGAAAAAAAAAATCAATTTAAAAAATTTTCACAACACTTACGGCAATTTTTCTCCATTACTGGGACGGAAAGCTTTGCCCAAATTTTTCTTTGACTCTGCCAATCTATAGCGTCTCCGTAGCTGCACAGGGTTTGAGTAGGCTTCACCAGCGAAAATCCTCACAAACTGAGGCTCAAAATAACCTGCCTGCAGAGCTGACAATGTTTTGGTCCCCCCAGGTAACATCTGTCTGTTCTTGCTTGCAGCTTCATTAAAAGGGCCTTCAAAAAAATACACACTGTAAATAACTGTTCGATGTTAGCGCTTCTCTTAGCCTACATTAAAAAGTAAGGTCTGGAACTGAGTGGCTCAAAGAATGTACTACAGAGCATTGAACTTGTGACTCAAGCATGGAAATGGTTGTGCCTGAAAGAAAAAAAAATGCTATGAGAAGTTATTCACAGCAACTAGTTTTAGTTTTCTAACCCCTGCACTTGCCTTAGAGGCAATGGAGACAGATGGGTTACTCCAGACTGCAATTCAGAGCTAGTGCTGATGCCTGTTTCTACACTATGAGTAATACTTCAGAGGAGCATCTCGCCCTCCCACTGATTACAGACCAGGTAGAATAGCTTAGGTGCCTGCAGTTGGGTTTTGAATCCCCAGCAGCTCAGTGTGGTAGAAAGTGCATCAGCCAGGATTCTGGTGGGCACGTTCAGCACTGACACAGCAACACGGCAGAAATGTCTGTATTGAGAAGCCAGGATTATTTTGCATGGTCATACCAAAGCAGCTACTGAGGTTTAATCTCTGAAACCTTACTAATTACAAAAATTGCCATTCTCAATGAGTATTCCCATTAAACAAGAATAGGAGAATATTCTTTTAAAAGACAGACTGGGAAATTTCACACATGTGAGTCAGATCAGAAAAAAAAAAAAACGAAAGGCGCAGCACTAATGTCAAAATAATGACAGTGTAATTGTCAGTAACAGAAAGCCTGCTGAAAAAGCACAGAAAACCCACTAGTTTTTCACAAAAGCAAGAAAATACTGGTAACTTGCAGATAATTAATATTTAAAAGGAATGTACACACTAAAATATACTAGGTCCAGTATTATTCAATATATTCATAAATNGTTTTACTGAATTTCTCCTTTCTTCAGTATACTCATTCCAACATATGAAGCCTTTCTCTCAATAGTACAAACTGGTGCAAAGAATTACACATGAAGAAATAGTTCTCTCTAATAAAAAAAAGTTAGGAAATAGTGATTTCTGAAAATAGATGGATACTGGAGGTGGGCCCTATCACTAAATGGTGACTAAAATTAAATGTACTTACGCATATGATGTGATACATATTTATCTCCAATGGTAATATAACCCATTTCACTGAAGAGGCCAATCCTCTCCATATCACTTTTCCCTTCCGCAGGCATGGCTGGATCCGTGGGACAGTGCACTGCACTAAAAGGCCTGAAGTGTCCTTTATTTGTTCTACTGCAAAAGTCTAGAAGCAGTCCACATCTGTAAACAAAAAGTTTATTTAAGTTTAAGTAAAATGCATGAAGTTATGGTTAAAATTATTAGCAATAAATCTAATTTGAAGTAAGTAATCTACAAATATGATTGACAGCTTTGGTGCTCATAGGACAAATGGGCTATATGGGATTTAGACACCATTACATCCCCTCTGTTAAACAAATTCAAAACATGAGCAGAGAGAGAAAATCAAATACATTCATAATACAACTGGTGTAAGTCTTACTGAATTTACATAGTTTGGGTCAAAATTTATCCAGATCTCTTCAGAGTACTAAGATGAGAGGTTTTGTTGGCATTAACAGCTAGCAGTAAAACATGCCGAGCAGCCGCCTCCTTCAGCTTGTAGGTTATCTATAGCAATGGTTTTCAATTATTTTTAATAATGGTAACAAAGGTCAGTGTAGTAAAAGTGGAATTTTGGAAGTCCTCTAACTAATCCAAGACCTGGTCAGGGTACATATCTCAAATTTCTTCTTGGTTTTAATGCACATGATTTACAGTAGATGTTAATTTTTCCTCCTCATCGCCCTGACTGAGGCCTGACGGAACTAAGGAAAAGGCCTAATTCAACAAGTGTAAGGTTGACTAGAGGGCAGGATTAACAATAGGATTATCAGGGATCTGACTCCCAGAGTGAAAACTAGTAGAACCACGATTCACAGTCATCTAGAGGAAGAACTGCCTTGGGGAGGAAGGTAACAATATATATGGTAAATTCACCAGGAATGGAAATTAATGTAGAAGAAATTGGTTAATATATCATGAAAGCTATTTCTTGAAAGTCATAAAATATAGGAATTATCAAAAAAAACCCCAAGGATATGCAAACAAATAGCTGAATTATCTGTGTCCATACAGCTTGAAAGAGAACAGGGCAGTAAAGACATTATGCTGGCATACAGATTGAAGACAATGTAAATCAAATGCCATGTTGGTATTAACCACGGGGGCAAAGGCAAGATGGAAGACAGGGATGAAAGTAACTCATGCAGCAGAAAACTCTGAGTGATTACAATCACACACTCACTGCTTCTGGTGCAGAGTAGAAAAGCAGCAGTAGTACAGCAGTAGTAATATAGATAATAATATAGAATTTATAAATTTTATTATAAAAGACAGTATGCTGGAACACCGCACGTGATGGAAGGGCTGGTCACATTTTTCTTATGCTCAGCACACAGAGTGGACAGCATGTGGAGGTTTGAAAAAGCTTGAAGCATTTTTTTATTATTTTTTTTTCTGCAACGTGCAGAGGTTCACAGAGTGTAAAATGCACCATCGCTTCATCAGGTAAACTCAGTGCTGCTCTTTGATTCTTGGCAGGTCTAGATGTTGGGTAAGCAACCAGAAGGCAGGCCACAGCAAACGGCGCTGAAAGAAGAGGTGACAGAAACCGGACCCTTGGAAAGCAAGGTTCACTGTCACAAAGCCTAGCTGTCATTACTGAGGAGGACCAGGAATAATTTATCGAAAATACCAGACCTGGAATTAAATTCTACGGTGTGATGCGAAGATCGCTTATCAAAGGAGTACTGTGAGGAGGGAGACGAGGCTGGCCTGCCGGCGGCCGCCCCGTAAGGCGGCAGGAGCGCCTCCCGAGGAGGGTGCAGGAAAGGCGAGGCGAGAGCAGCGCTTCGCCAGAGAGCTCTGACGCCACACCAGCTGGCTGCCGCTGAAGCACGCTCCAGTGCCCGGCGCCGCCACGGCCGGCGACTCAAGAGGGAGCCGAGAGGCACCGCGGACCCACTCGCCGCAGAGTGGTCCAGAGGCCGCCGCCCGCCCTTTGTTGGCACCGGTTGCCCCAGAGACGGGAAAGCCCAACCGGCACGGAGGGCGACTCTCGCCTATTGCGTCGTCCCCCTCCGCGTTGGTACGGCCCGAAACGACGGCGGCCGCGCAGTCCCGCGGTGCGGGCGCGCGCCCGGGA
>VWZK01006048.1:157440-266526 GCA_013396935.1 Baryphthengus martii
TGCGGCACTGCCTCGGCCTGTGGCGAGCGGGGCGGGCTGGGGGCTGGTGTCCGCCTGCCCGCTCCCGGGCCGCTGCTCTGCGCCGGCGTTTGGGCCTCCAGATCGCCAGAAGCACCTCGGGTGCGGGGTCGAGGCCCTTTGTGCAGAGCCCAGATCGTGTCCGATAGGGAGGTGGCACCTCCCGCGGTGCCCCTTCATCCGCCCCTCGTAGCAGCCTTTTGCCTGGGTGTCTCAGCCTGCCAGGCTTTCTCAGGAATTTGTCAGACCTCATCATCCGTGACTGGCCACTGTCAAAAGGCCAAATGCTCTCTTACTCCTTCTCTGCTTTTCATTCGGGAACGGTATTCTTATGTTGTAATAACTCAAATAAAAGCATCTTTCACATCAGCTCAGGCAACCGTTTTTTTCACGCTTTTTGACACTTGTGAATCCCCACACTCCAAGACCCTTTTAATGTGGATAACTATGTTATCTAAAATAGTTCAGGAACCAAAATATTAGACATTGCAATCTTGGGTTTGTGTGGTTTTTTTTCCCTTGGAGAAAATTTTGGTATTCCAGAATCACATAAACTTGAAAATCCCTCCCTCAAAGCTAAAAATGTAGATGCTCATATTTTCATCAGACGTGCCTATCTTTTTATATATTTCTGCTTATATCTTTAATCAAAGAAAATTGGGCCTGTGCTTGGTTTTTTTCTCTCATGAGTGACAGCATTGCACCTGGAAGTTTCCCGTGCTTTGTAAGCAAACAGTTTTGTCCTAAGTATTTCCACAGAGTCTTAATGCACTTTTTCTTACAGGTGTTTGCTGGTTTGGTTTGTTTTTTTTTAGCATAATTAAAGCTGTGAAGCATTTATTTTTGTAGGCTGTTAGACTGAGCAATACTCACACTCTTCTGGGCTGTCCCTTTTTTTTAAATGGGTGGTTTGCCATTGGAATGAGTTCTCTAATGAAGTTAACGTTAAAATTTCTGCAGCGAGCAGTTGTGGGGACACCAAGCAGGGACTTCAGCAGGGGAAAGAAAAATCTGAGTGCTCTCTGTGCTGCCATAAGCAGCTCGTCTGTCAGATGTGAAACTCAGCCTAGGTTCTACAGGTTGTGTGTGCATCCCGTCCTTGTTTGTTTTTTTTTCTTTCCCTGAAGCTGTGATTTCCTAACCAAAATGAGTGCACACTTACGGATGTGCTTAATTACATTTCTGGTCTAATGCTCAGTGCAGTCCTTGTTTTATTTGAACGGGAAGACGACCTGTAAGTTGAGAAGCATGATGTTTGGACTGAAACAATGACATTTCACCCAAAATATTTCTAAATGGTAAAAATACAGAATTAAGACTTTCTTGTTTGGGTAGGAAATGTGTTTTAAGGACTGTCATTAGCGGCAGTACTCATGGAATTGGCAGCTCTGTGCTGCTTTGCCACTCACTTCCCTGTTTATTCAGAGGCCTTTTCTACCCTGAGCAGCTGCAGTAATTTTTGGTGTGCTTGCACACTGTGATGTAGCAACAGTCAGTTGTAACTGGAGAGAAAACATATTGAAATAGCTATTCATTTTCATTGCATCTTTTTTTTCTCCTTAGGTAATTCTAGAAGCCATGGACATACTCTTCAGAATAAGAGGAGGCTTGGATCTTGCATTTCAGCTGGCAACTACTGATGGTGTGTGTAAGACTGTACTAGATTTCTTAACATCTGTATAAATAACCTTTTATTAATTAACTGATTATGATGCTTATTTTCTTGGCGTTTCACCAGGTGTTAAGTGCTCCCAAACCCATACAGATTAAGTACAGCAAAGGCTGTTCTTTATCTCCATTAATTTTCCGATAGTCTTATGTTTCATCATATGTTTCAGTGCTCCTGAACCTCGAAAAGGAACTTGGGCTCATTTTGGTTCATGATGTGGAACAGCAGTGTCTGAATAGGTTGGCCTGATGCGTAGCAACTTTTTGTGAATTGTGTTCTCAGAGAAAGGATATTTATTTGACTTTGTTCACGGTGTAGCGAGTTTTAACCGCAGTGAAGCAGAGTGATCATCAGGTTGTCCAAGTGCATGGTATTCGCACTTGCCAGTGTGTGAACATGGCAGACAGCTCATTTTGAAGGCAGTGAGATTTTTCTTTTGGAGGAGTTTTGTTTTTTTTAATACTGTAGATTTTACAGACTTAGAGTGCAAGAGTCAAGTAAGAGTGGCCAGGTCTAAGCTAAATGTATTAAAGAAGTACGATTCATTATAGTCTTTGATAGCTCATTGGGCTTTTTATCTTTTCGCATTCTAAGTAATGGTTTTTGATCTCCACAGTGAGGACAACAATGCTGGTAGTGTGCAAGCGTTGCTCTGTCATCCCCACTATTGGTTCAGGTTGTAAGGAGCAGGTGAAACTTAAAGCTCTGAAAGACAGCTGTCTATGTCTGTAGTATAGACGCAGGCTTACCAGGGTGTGGCTTACAGGTACAGTTTTATGTTGGCCAAAATTTGGTCTGCAGCTGGAATGTAAGGCCCTGCTTTTCAGAAATTTAGTGTGGTTTTGGTTTGTAATTCTGAATGATGATATGAAGTCAGAAATATGTGACTGATTCTTTCTAGGATTTACTCAAAAGATTAAAGATAACCATATGCAGATGTTTGTACACAGAAGTTTGTTTGCAACTGTAGCCTTGGTTAAGAGTTACTGATGTGAGAATCAACTACAGTGTAGGCTGTTCTTCCGTTAATTCATTCAGCTATTCATATATGACAGCATCCAAGGACGCTTCTGTTTAGGCAGGTGTGAGTGTGAATAGTTGAGAAAGAACTGCTAAGTGAAGTATTATCTCAGTTTCTGTTTGCATAGCCATTTATCTGATTATAACAGCACTTAACATTTTTATTCCAAGGCAAAACATTTCTTTATTTTTTTTTTTTAAAATGTATGCCCAGCAGCTGTAACGAAAGTGAGGAAGTTTTCTAGGCTAACTGTGTCCTTATTGTGTTTCAGAGTCATCAACAAAAAAGGCATTAGGATATGTTTTCAGTGATCTTGCAAACAAACTGTCCTCAGATGTTCTTGTATTAAGAATTTGTCACAGTTCCGTCTATGTTTGGCCTAACAATGCTATGAACACTGTTCCGGAGCTGACTGATGATTCTCCTTGTAAGGAGATAAGACGATTTATACAGTGAGTATATTTAATTATTTGTGGGTTTTTTTTAAATAAATTAATTTCATGTGATAGAAATTTCTTTCTGTTGATTACTTCAGATTTAATCAGGATGATGAGACCAAACGAAAGCTTGGGAAAAAAAAGGATAAGAAGTTACAAGATACGGTATGTGTCTCACCGCTAATAAATTATATCAGCCAAGCTGTTATTTACACATTTTTAGATCTGCCCTCCCTAGGCTTTTCTGTACACAAATAGACATTGACATGACTTAAGAGAATCCTTTTAAAGTCATTGAGAGTCTCCATGAATGCAGAGATCCATCTACAGAAGATCAGCACATAGAAGTTTGTCTTTACATTACCGGCTGTTTTTTTTAACCCGAGCATTTAATTTGATACCCAGTATCTACAAACTTTATTTTTGCCTTTTTGGTGCATGTGTTGTTGATGTACTACTGGTGACTTGTTTTCTCTGCAGCAGCAACAGATAGTCAACATAGACCTCATGCTGGAAATGACATCTTCGTTAGCTGCTTTGGCTCCGGTCATTGAAAGGGAAAATAAGGAGCACCACTACATAAATATGACGTTACCAGTTGATGTTGTTGTATCTGTTTCTCCAGAAGAACCATGGGGAAAGTAAGTGGTATCCTGAACTTGTCATTTTTCAGCTTCATTTCTGCTTTTTCTTGAAAAAAAATGAAGAAAAACTATGTCATTAATCAGTTTAATGAAATAGCATATAATATTTTTGTAATGGAATTTACCTGTGTAAATAATAAACACTCCTGTAGACAACTGTTGGCTTTAATAATCTTGAGACACAATTATTTTGCCTTCTACAAATAAAAACAGTTTATCAATGTCTGATAGATTTGGTAACTCATAACCATTGCTTAGCATGGAATTAAGGAAGTCAGGAAAATGTTCTAAAAATTCTTTTAAGTATATGAGTGTGTATAGAAGTGAGAGCTGGCATGTATTTGATGAGTCTTTGTTGGTGCTGTGTTAGGGGCTGCTGCTGGGTAGGTGAAGGTGGGAAACATTAGACTTCCGTAGTGTTTTTTGCTTGCTTTTTTTTCTATGGGATTTGACTCTGAAGGTTGCTAAATGGGGTGAATAAAATGCAAAAAAAACCCTCCATGTAGTAGTATATCTAACTTGCTTTGGCAAATTCTCCAAATAGAAGATATTTGGAGATACAAGACAAGGTATAAAACCAGGGTATTTGCACTTTGGAGGGTTGAATCGCTAGGGAGTGGTTTTTGTGTGCTTTGAGTAAAGCACAACGAGGTTCTGTCTGTCTCTGGGAGTGATAGTAAGTTTGTCAGACCAGGTGCAAATATGCTTTTAAGTATTGTACAACTAGCAGAGCTCAGAGAAAATGATCCACCATCACTGTTCTACTTTTAAAATACTCTCCCCTGTACTTTGCAGTGTACAAACCCTCCTGGTGAAAGCAATTCACAGGCAATTAACTGACATGGAAAGATGTATCATGAAATATATGAAGGGAACATCAATTGTGGTACCGGAACAATTTCATTTCATGTTACCAGGAAAAAATCACCTCGTAACCATCTCGTATCCTACAGGTATTTCAGATGATCAACTGGAAAGTTACAGAAAGGTAAAGCCAACAAATACTAACAGAACTTGATTTTTAAATATATTTTTTAAAATGATTATTACTGTAAGTGAAGCAGTGCTAAAGTTTTTAATTTAGCCAGTGTACGATAAATACTAACAGATACTGATATTTTTTTATTACTATTTTTATTTTAACTGAAGCAGCATACTGAATGTGGAAACTTGATTTGTTAGAAGTTATTTTATAAAATGTGCCAGATCTCATTTTTGTAAGGGGGCAACAGAAACTTTAAAACTACATGGGATTTGTTTTAGATTGATTGTATTTAAATTATAATTGTGTTGCTGTATTCCTTTAATTTCTCTACTTCCATGGTAAAATATTGGATTACTTGTAATGTGTTATTACTTTCAGGCTTTAACATATGTCCTGAAAGTATTAGGGTTGGGGGTTCTTTGCTTGTTTTGGTTTCTTTCCTGGGGTTGTGTGGTGTTGGGGTTTTTTTGTTTGTTTGAGGGGGCTACTTTTGTTGGCTCTCAGCTCAGCAGCCCTAGCTAGCTTTTGTTTGATTGGGTTTGGCCTTTTGGGTTGGAACATCTGGAAAAGGAATATGGTTGAGATGGAAACATGTTCTGATGTGACAGTCCTTTCAGACTGAGACGCGAACCTGGCAGATACCAGCTCAAGTGACACAGAAATACCAAGAGCAGGGAAAGAATATTCTGCTGCCTTAGAGCTGTAGAAGCTGTGGGAATTCTTCATTTCCATCCTCCATGTGACGCATTAGTGGTTATAAAAAAACCTCCTCTGTTCCCTGCCTTTGCAGTGGCCTCAGGCATCGGTCGCACATTAAATCTGTCCTGCGCTCTGTCTTCTGTTCACTCTTATCCACTGATTGTTAAGTAGCTGATGTAATTGGGTTCAGCGTTGGGTCGTCTGTGTAAAATGTATTACCTGTGTTACACTCGTTATCCTAGATGATCTCAGCGTTCCTTTCACTCTTAAACTCTGTGGAATACGACAGTACATCTCTTTAAACGTGGCTGCTGCGTTGTAAACACTGCTTAAGAGGTTTAAAAATAGACTGAATCTGCTTAAACGTTAAGCTCGATACCTTTGTCCCAAGTACGTGGTACTTGTTTGTCTTCAGTTTAGTTGAGATTATAATTCAGTGTGCATATCTATGCTACTACTTAGATAAAACTGTAACCCTTTTCTGTTCTGGTGCATTCTATCATACGTTGATAAGATGCTTGTCATTCGTGCTATCGTCAGGGGGCTCCAGCAGCAGGCATTATGTAACAGGACCGTATGAAATAGTGGGCCCTTTAGATAGGAGGTTAGGCTGCATGAGCTCCCTTTGAGAGGTGAGATCTAGTAGTCAATGTACATGCTGAATGTTTAATTAAACAGATTGTAATATAATAATTTGCCAAACTATCCTGTTAAAATGTTTTTGTCTTCATCGTTACTTACAATGTGATGTTTCTTTTAATAAAAAAATTGAATTGTGCTCTTTATTTTTATTCAAACTTGCATGTAGGAATTGCATGGGTTATTCAATCTGCCTTGTGACAGACCATATTTCAAGAGAGCAAATGCTTATCATTTTCCAGATGAGCCATATAAAGATGGATATCTCAGAAATCCACATTTACATCTTAATTCACCTGGTATGGAGACTGGCATGGTACGTTTAAATTAAGTCACTTGTAAGAGAGTACTTTTTATTTTACTGAGATGTGTTATAAAATAAGTAATTTAGCTAGTCACAATTGTATAGGTGAGAAAGTGAAGTAACTGACTTGGCCTTTTAAACATAAGAGTTTTTCTGCACCAAATGGCATTGCTTTAGCTGTATTTGTCCCAAAGAAATTGCATTTTCTTGGAGAAGGATGGACACAATTGTAACAAGTTTCTCAGAACCAGGACTAAGATTCTGAGTGGAGACGTTTAGGAGACAAAAACAGGAGGAGTAACCCTGTCAATAGCAAGCCTTCAGTTCTTGCCAAGATGTGCAGTCCCTAAATGAAAGCTTTTGCAGTGCAAGTGACGTGACTTCTCTGGAAAGGGATGCAAGTGTGATCAGATTAATTTGTATTCTCTCTTTCTGTACAGGTTTCTTTAGTACATGGTGTGTATAGTTATCACCACTATATGCAGGATCGGGTTGATGACAGTGGCTGGGGCTGTGCCTATCGGTCTTTGCAGACAATCTGTTCTTGGTTCCGGCACCAAGGTTACATCGATGCACCTGTACCAACACACAAAGAAATCCAACAGGTACAGAACGTTTAAGCAGATTCATTATTTAGTTTGTATAGATTATTTTTTTAACCATCAGATGCGTATATTTTAGTCTTCAGATTCGTGTGATGTTTTAAATTTACCTCTTAAATTGAACTGTAGTAGCTCTTAATTATTATTTGTAACAAGTTTTTTTTAATAGGAGATCTGTCTCTAAATGTTTATCAGTGTTGAGCGACATTATATGTAAAATTGAGTCATTAGAATAGACTTCGAAATATTTCCTTGGATTAATGTTATATAAGAAAGTTGGATTCTGACATTTTCGCTGTTTTTGCTAAATGAAAGAAAACAAAAAAAACAATATGTCATATTAAAATGACTTTTAAACCTCACTTTAAGATTCAGTGATAACCAGATTAGGCCCCAGATGCTTTGCATTGATTTACAGCTGCTTTTTGCAACTTTTCCTTTGAGAATAGTGGGCTTTTCCTGGTTTTTTGAACTGTACTACACTTCTTTCTCTATCTGAAGTCAGATACATACCAAAAAATGTTCATTTGTTTTAACTGACAAAAAACTGGATAGCTAATATTGTATGCCTAGCAAGAAATACTGCAATTGTCTTCAGTCTTCTAAAAATAGTTCTTTTCAGTATATTTATTTACTCATCATTTTTAGCAAAGTTTGGTTCAGTCCATAAAACGACTTTCATCGTACGTAACAGGGATGTGAGCACTAAAGTTAAAACTGCGTTTTCTGAACATTTCTCAGTCCACACCTAAACCTAAAAGCACCTGAAGTCTATGCACTCCTGTATTATTTTTAGACATCTGGAAGAGGATGGTAGCCCTCGGGAGACTTTGTGGGCTTTGTATCCTGCATAGAAAAGGCCCTTCTCAAGTGCTGAATGTAACATACAAGCCTGAGAATGGAGAAGAATTTAAAATAAACTACATGCTTTGGTGTATTTCAGTGGCTTCTTCCTCAGAGCACTATTTTGTGGATGCTTTTCTGAGATGCTTTGAGTGGGAATCCAGGTACTTCATTCTGTGAAGTGGCTGCTGCAGTACAAATGATGCACTCCGTTATTACTCGGCTAGATACTCACTGTCCCAGTTGGAAGTCTGCCTGTGGACCTGGGGTTATATTCTGTGCTCATAGACACTGTTCTGTGTTAGCGTTCAAGTGACATTTCCAAAACAGAACCACGGTAAACAAATTCAACATCCATTTGTCTTCTTTTTACCAGCTAGGTTCAAAAAACATTGGCAGATATCTATAAACCAACTTTGTTTTGTTCACACCAAGAAGTGGGATTGCTTACTATATGTTGTTGACATGTTTTTCTCCTTTGTCGTGATATTGCAAAGGCACTGGTTGATGCTGGAGACAAGCCTGCAGCATTTGTTGGCTCACGGCAATGGATTGGTTCAATTGAGGTGCAGCTTGTTTTGAATCATCTTTTTGGAATAACATCAAAAATATTATTTGTCAGGTAAGAATCAGTATCTGTTTAATAGCTCAGTAATTATTAAAAAGACTGAATGCCTTAAAATGCAAATTGCCATTACAACATGGGGAGAATAGGGATAATAAGAGAGATACTAAACTTTTAAGCGTTCCTTGTTAACAAACCCTGTATTCCTACCTTTGGTTGTGCTAACTGCTTACAGATGAAGGCTCTACTAAATTTCTTGGGACCCTGGGGTTCTAGTTCGCAGCTGCCATAAACTGCTTTAATAATATGCAAACTGATGTGGAATTCACAGCCTATTTCTTTGCACCACAAATACCATTTTTGAAGCAGGCATAGTCTGGCAGTTGTCATGAACTGAATACACACTGACAGTAAATTATTACTTCTTCCATAGAGCTAACCCCACAGCAGTTCAGGATTGAGGCAAATTGCTGAGCAGCCTGGAAAGAGTGTCCTCTTTTCTGGGTTTGTGTGAGAGATAAAACAAGGGATTTGTTTCCATTCTGACAATCTGATGCATACAATAAATAACCCTACAAGTGTATCTTGGAGAAAAAGAATGATGTTCAACATTTATCAGAAGTAAAAATACTAAATTTTTTATCATTTAGTCAGCACTAAGCAGACTAACAAATCTCTTGGTGTTTTGTGATAAATACAATCATGGAAAATCTGAAAATTCTAGTCAGAAGATACAACATGAGCTACGCTTATTTAGAGTAAATTCTACTATAGATATTCTAAAAGAGCATGTGATTCTCAATGGTAGGAAGATAGTTCAGTTCTTCAGTATTTTGTAAAGCTTTATACGGCCAATTTTAATCTTTTTTGTTCCAGAGCTTACATTTGCAGGTGATCCACCTGTTAAATATAGCAGCTGAGCCGAGCCCTGCCAATATGAAGGGGTTTTTTCCTGCATATAAGAATACAGCATAGATTCCTTTGTGAATTGAGTAGAACTGCTCATGGTGCTGCTACAAGGGAGCACCGATGTTCTTCAGGATTATGGAAAGCCAACATCACTGCCATGCTGAGATGTCATGTTATCTTTTTCAGCTGGTCACTGGCAGTGGATAGCGTTTTTGTCTTGGGCTTATTCCCAGCTAGCACCTCAAACTCTTTATGGAAACAAGACTTCATGGCTGCACCAGAAACGCTGGTACTAAATCCATTATTGTAATAGCACCATTTCCCAGAGTTCCAGTTTTGTATTCTGTCTGCATTTAATCCATCTCTCCAGGAACTTGAGAAGCAGGCACATGGGCTTTCTTTGGGTTTTCAAAAGGTTAACCACTATATGAAGAAATACAAAGACAAGATATTTAAAATATCTATATTAATTTCCATTCCTAGCTTCTGTCACTGCTTTTGGGAGTACTGTCAGGTCTTCTAAGGGGAACATGAGTCTCCCTCAGACACATCTTCAGCTCCGAATCCTGGAGTATATGCATGTAATGCACGTGTGCCTTCCTTTCCCTGTAGATTTCTTTTGTCTGTGGCTGGTCCTCATAGTTGAAAAGGAAAGCAGGGCTATTACAACAAAACTAAATTCAGTGTTATTTTGAACAGATTACTAATGTTAGTTTGAGATTAGATTTTTAACGTCAGTTTGGGTATGAGTACTGTGATTGCTTGTGCAACTCCGTGGAAACCTATCTTAAGGGACTTTATCATCAGCACCTTATTTTTATTGTTTCTGATGGAGTTCTGTTAATTCAGACTTCGCCTTACTGGCAGAGTCAGCCAGACTGGTTTTCAGTCACTTGGAGGGAACTGCTGGGGTTTACCAGCTGTCCCCACTGTGGGAGACAAGCTGCAGACATGGTACGGAAGCTGGGTGACTCCAGGTGCCCCGGTGGTTACTAGGCTTAGAGCCTAGTAAGAATGTGTAAGTTGCATTAAGAAAACTTCTTTTCAGATTGTGCCAGGATGTTTACACAGGAAAACTCTAAACCACTTTCTAACCAGTTAACAAGCATAATGGATAATTAGAGAATCAAGCCAAGGGAGTATAACAAATCTATTGTTTTTCTTACCTAGCCAGGGTTCTGAACTAGCATTGCAGGGAAGAGAGCTTGCTCATCATTTCAAGACTGAAGGAACTCCAGTTATGATTGGTAAGTGCTCAAATACCAAAGAACGCCAATGAAAGTGCGTGGCCTCCCTGTGCTGATTACCATTTCAATTAGAACTTGTTCAGTAGGAGAATTAATCAAACTCTCGATGAATTAAGTTACACTTTTCCTAAGGGAGCCTGGGAGGCGATACGACTCAGTCACGCTGCTATCTTTTCACTCCCTATTTCTCCCAGGCTCAGTATTAAACCTGGTAACAAAATTCAGTTTAAATGGTGTTCTTAAAAGCTGCGGTTGAAGTCAGAACTCAAGAGCTGGCTTCTGCTCTGTAGAGAAGCAGGAAGTTCACACGGTTCCCGTGAACTTCCCACTGTAGAAGAGTAGTGTTTACCTGGCCTTCAGTTCTTTTTAAGATAACTTTAACAATCTGAGATGTTGGTAACATCAGAAATGTCATTCGTTAGAACATTGTGACTGTAATTGAAGTATTTTCAAGGCAGCTGTGGTTTACAAAATGAAGAATATTGAAAATGCCATTTTCAGCTTTAATACATTTTTAATTTTAGCAATTTTCATAATCTGTATTTGGCACTTCATAAAGATAGGGTAACTAGCTCAAATTGTAAGTGCCAGAAATCCAGAGTATGAAATATTCCTGGCTTTTCAGCAGCCTTTTTGTCCAAGTGTCAAGAATTTTTTAAAAATATATATTGAAAAATCTTTCAGTCTGTAACTCATCCTTCCCTGTAGTGCTTTCTTGTAGACTGGTTTAATTTTTATTGTTATTAGAGGGGCAGAAGTTGCCTTTGGGGGGTGGGGCTGTGCGTTAGGTATTCTTAAATTTTTCTGCAGCTTCTGTTCTTTTGCTGTTTTTGCAATTCCCATCTCTTGTGTGGAGTCATTACTACAGTAATTGCTACTCATGCTTTCCAAAAGAAACATTCAAGAGTTGACCTGTGGCCAGCTCATCAAAATACCCGTTTTCCCTGCCTGCAGGCTAGAGAAAGAGGAGTCAGCAATTACTACTCTGCCTGTAGTAGCCATTGATGAAACTTAGTAGAAAACAGCAGATAACCTTTATCTAGAAATTCTGATTTCTGTTCTAATTTTAGTCCTTCTACAACCAGGAAGTTTTTCAGATTCCTTTTTTACAGTTTATTTTCTTCAAAGAAAAAGTGAGGAAAACAGATGTTTGAAATATTTGTGACTTCGTCTGGTGGAAGTATTGAGTATTTAACCTGCCGTTCTGACATGGAAGAAATTTGGAAAGTAAATTCTCTATTTTAGAAAGTAAACTATTCTTCCCTAGTTGTAGTAAAGTTACATTGTTTAATAATGTGAAGAATCTTACGTAGCACAGCTTCAGAATCTTTTTGATAACCAAGCTAATCTGTTAATAGAAAGTGTTGATGTACTTTTTATTTTTAGGCTTGCACATTTGGCCAATCTCAGTGAAAAATTTTTAGCAATTTGTGTTCCTCTTATTTTAGGTGGAGGTGTTTTGGCTCACACTATATTAGGAGTGGCTTGGAATGAGATTACAGGGCACATAAAATACTTGATTCTAGACCCACATTACACTGGAGGAGAAGATCTGCATGTTGTTTTGGAAAAGGTGAGGCTTGATACACACCCGCATATATATACACACGTATGTATATACATATATTTTGGCATTAAACAAGTAATGTACAGCCAAATACCAACTGGCTGTTCTATGGCTTCTCCATTCCTTCTGGAGGATGTCTGATCTTGTGTGTATACTACTTATTGTTAGTTTCTGAAAATCAGTGTCTTTGGAGAAGATATGTTGAGTCAGCAACTATATAAAGTTGTTATAATAGTACAACAAAATGTTCTTTACTTTCCCTGAGTTAAACTGTCTCCCCTTTTAGACAGTAGTATATACAAAAAATGTGTTTAACTTTTTGAACGGAACATAAAAATCTCTTCAGCCTGCAAAATGCTGTTACTGAAGCAAGGAATCATAGAATAGAATCATGGAATCATTAAGGTTGGAAGTGACCTTCATGATCATCAAGGCCAGTCGTCTACTAAATATTATCATAACCATTAAACCGTGTCTTGGTGCACCACATCTACACATTTTTTGCACACCTCCAGGCATGATGATTCCATCACTTCCCTGGGCAGCCCATTCCAATGCCTCACCGCTCTCTCAGTAAAGAAATTTTTCCCAATATCCAACCTAAACCTCCCCTGGTGCGCCTTAAGCCCATTTCCTCTCATCCTATCACTAGTTACCAGGGAGAGGAGACCAACACCCACCTCACTACAACCTCTTTTCAGGTAGTTGTAGAGAGCGATAAGGTCTCCTCTCAGCCTCCTCTTCTCTAGACTAAATAATCCTAGGTCCCTCAAGCGGTCCTCATAAGACGTTTTCTCCAGACTCGTCACCAGCTTCGTTGCCCTTCTCTGGACCCACTCCAGCTCCTCAATGTCTTTCTTATCCTATGGCACCCAAAACTGAACACAGTGCTCAAGCTGCGGCCTCGCCAGTGCTGAGTACAGGGGATCGATCACTTCGTTACTGCTGTTGGACACCCTGTTTCTAATCCAGACCAGGATGCCATTGGCCTTCTTGGCCACCTGGGTACACCGCTGGCTCATGTTCAGCTGGGTGTTCACCAGCACCCACAAGTGCCTTTCCACCAGGCAGCTTTCCGTACACTCTTCCTCAAGCCTGCAGCGTTGCCTGGAGTTGTTGTGACCCATGTGTAGGACTCAGCACTTGGCCTTGTTAAAGCTCATACCATTGGCCTTGGCCCATCGATCCAGCCTGTCCAGATCTCACTGTAGTGCCTTCTTACCCTCAAGCACATCAACACTTCTGCCCAATTTGGTGTCATCTGGGAACTTACTGAGGGTGCACTTGATCTCCTCATCCAGATCCTCACTAAAGATGTTAAACAAAACTGGCCACAAAACTGAGCCCTGGGGAACACCACTAGTGACCAGTCACCAACTGGATTTAGCTCTGTTCACTGCAACTCTCTGGGCTTGGCCATCCAGCCAGTTCTTAGCCCAGTGAAGAGTATACCTATCCAAGCCATCAGCTGCCAACTCCTCCAGCAGAATGCTGTGGGAGACAGTGTCAAAGGCCTTACTGAAGTCCAGGTAGACAACATCTACAGCCCCTCCCTCATCTACTAGGTGGGTCACCTGATCATAGAAGGAGATCAGGTTCATTAAACAGGACTTGCCCTTCATGAACCCGTGTTGTCTGGGCCTGATCGCCTGGTTGTCTTCTATGTGCTGTGTGAGCACACCCAAGATGAACTGCTCCCTAATCTTCCCTGTCACTGATGTCAGGCTGGCAGGCCTGTAGTTCCCTGGGTCATCCATCTGCCCCTTCTTGTAGATTAACATCACATTGGCAAACCTCCAGTCATCTGGGACCTCCCCTGGTAACCAAGACTGTTGATAAATGACGGAGAGTGGCCTGGCAAACTCCTGCACCATCTCACTCAGCACTCTCGGGTGGATCTTACCCAGCCCCATAGACTTGTGCGTGTCCAGTTGGTGTAGCAGGTTGTTAACTGCTTTCTCCTGCATTAGGGGGGGTTTGTTCTGCTCTCCATCCCTGCCTTTCAGATCAGGGTGATGAATACCCTGAGGATAACTGGTCTGACTATTGAAGATGAGGCAAAGAAGGCATTCAGTACCTCAGCCTTTTCCTCATCCTTGGTGGCAATGTTCCCCCTGGCTCTCTTTTTGTTGGTAATGTATTTGTAAAAACATTTTTAATTACCCTTTACAACAGTGTCCAGATTGAGTTCTAGCTGGACTTTCACCTTTTTGATGTTCTCTCTGCATGATCTAATTAAATCCCTGTACTCTTCTTGAGTTGCCTGCCCCTTCTTCCAAAGGTGCCAAACTCTCCTCTTTTGCCTAAGTCCCAGCAAAGGCTCCCTGTTCAGTCAGGCCGGTCATTTACTCTGCCAGCTCATCTTACAGCACATGGGGACAGCCTGCTCCTGTGTCTCTAAGGCTTTCTTCTTAAAGAATGTCCAGCTTTCCTGGACCCCTTTTCCCTTCAGGACTGTCTCCCAAGGGACTTTTGCAACCAGAGTTTGAAACAGGCCAAAGTCAGCCCTCCAGAAGTCCATACTAGTGGTTCTGCTGATCCCCCTTCCTTACTTCATCAAGAAGTGAGAATTCTATCACTTCATGGTCACTAAGCCCTAGACAGCTTCCGACCACCACATCAACCACCAGTCCTCCTGTGTTAGTAAGCAGCAGGACTAGTGAGACACCTCCCCTGGTGGGGTCGCTCACCAGCTGAGTCAGGGAGCTCTCTTCCACACACTCCANCTAATCTTCCCTGTCACTGATGTCAGGCTGGCAGGCCTGTAGTTCCCTGGGTCATCCATCTGCCCCTTCTTGTAGATTAACATCACATTGGCAAACCTCCAGTCATCTGGGACCTCCCCTGGTAACCAAGACTGTTGATAAATGACGGAGAGTGGCCTGGCAAACTCCTGCACCATCTCACTCAGCACTCTCGGGTGGATCTTACCCAGCCCCATAGACTTGTGCGTGTCCAGTTGGTGTAGCAGGTTGTTAACTGCTTTCTCCTGCATTAGGGGGGGTTTGTTCTGCTCTCCATCCCTGCCTTTCAGATCAGGGTGATGAATACCCTGAGGATAACTGGTCTGACTATTGAAGATGAGGCAAAGAAGGCATTCAGTACCTCAGCCTTTTCCTCATCCTTGGTGGCAATGTTCCCCCTGGCTCTCTTTTTGTTGGTAATGTATTTGTAAAAACATTTTTAATTACCCTTTACAACAGTGGCCAGATTTGAGTTCTAGCTGGACTTTCACCTTTTTGATGTTCTCTCTGCATGATCTAATTAAATCCCTGTACTCTTCTTGAGTTGCCTGCCCCTTCTTCCAAAGGTGCCAAACTCTCCTCTTTTGCCTAAGTCCCAGCAAAGGCTCCCTGTTCAGTCAGGCCGGTCATTTACTCTGCCAGCTCATCTTACAGCACATGGGGACAGCCTGCTCCTGTGTCTCTAAGGCTTTCTTCTTAAAGAATGTCCAGCTTTCCTGGACCCCTTTTCCCTTCAGGACTGTCTCCCAAGGGATTTTTGCAACCAGAGTTTGAAACAGGCCAAAGTCAGCCCTCCAGAAGTCCATACTAGTGGTTCTGCTGATCCCCCTTCCTTACTTCATCAAGAAGTGAGAATTCTATCACTTCATGGTCACTAAGCCCTAGACAGCTTCCGACCACCACATCAACCACCAGTCCTCCTGTGTTAGTAAGCAGCAGGACTAGTGAGACACCTCCCCTGGTGGGGTCGCTCACCAGCTGAGTCAGGGAGCTCTCTTCCACACACTCCAGGAACCTCCTGGGCTGTTTCCTCTCCGCTATGTGGTATTTCCAGCAGACATCTGGGAGGTTGAAGTCCCCCATGACAACGAGGGCTGGTGATTTTGATACTTTAGCCAGCCACTTGCAGAATGCTTCATCTGCCTCTTCATCCTGGCTGGGTGGTCTGTAACAAACACCCAACAGGATATCTGCCTTGTTGGCCTTCCCTCTCATCCTAACCCATAAGCATTAGACCACATCATCACACTCATCCATCTCTATACAATCAAAACACTCGCTGCCTCTCCTTCTCTGCCAAAGCAGATAACAATTTACTTAAAATTTTATTTAAAAAAAAAATAAAATCCAGCACTCAGATCAGGCCTTGAAGTGTATGGGGCAGGTATGGAGCTGTTTTGAAAATCTGGGAAAATCAAAGAACTAAAGGGTATGTCACGTTATTTCCATATTTAAAACTCCTAAAAGGGATGACACAGCCCATGACAAAAGAGTAAACATAATGTCAGAAACGTAAACTGTGAAAGAAGCTAAATCATCCTATACATGTTAAGTAATCAATTTATTTTCCCTTCTTCATATTAAGTTGCAAATCACAGCGTTTATCTCCTATCTTTGTTTTGCCAATTACATGGCCTAGCACAGAGGATGCCGCCATCAGCAGAAAACACAGGCAAACACACACACAGATTTTATTCTCTATCTCTATGGACCGCAAAAATGACACAGCACAGCCGACAACAGGGGGAACCAATGAAGCAATAAACCCACTCACTGTGGGTGATACAATGGAAGAAAAAGCAAACCAAGACGAGACAAAAAGGCAACAACATAAGGGAAATCAACCACACCCCATATCCCATCATAGCCATGAAAAGACCAACAAGACAAATGCCAAAAAGATACATTATCCAATACATTACCCTTGCGATTCGCGACTGTTTCCACACAACTTCACACACCCCTCCAGCAGCAGCTCTGCTGGCCTTTTTATCTCCGCCCCCTAATCACCACTTAAATAGCAGCTGGTTTGAGTCTCAACTTTAATTCTCAGCACTTCAGGGTATGCTTGGCCTGGCCTCCTCTCTTGGATGGCCCTCTTACAACAGAGGGGGCCATCCCTCATATCAAGGTCTTGTATGACGTGTCCTCACCGCCCAACGCCTACTGAGTCGCAGCCAGCAACAGAGCTAAAAATGCTTCTTGGTGGCAAACACAGAGGCCAACCCAGTCTTGCCCTTGATTATGGTAGGAGGCACCTGGGCAACAGTCCTTTTACCTGGTTGTGAGATTCATCCATATGTCAAGTTCTCTTCAGGGCTTGGGGTTGAGACCCCAGCAGCCCACTTTGATACCCTTGGGTTGGGCCCAACTAGAAAAGCTGTTGAAGAAATGTTTTGCTAGCCCTGTAACAATCAAAGCTTGAAACGAGTAGAGAGAGACCATTTCCAAAGAACACATGTAACCAAAGGCTGTTACAGCTACAAGATGTGGTCCAAGAGGATAAAAGTACATACTCCCTTTTCTCATCAAAAGTGGCAGGAGAGAAGAGGAACTGAGGTGGACTCTTAAGCTGTTAGCTCTTTTTGTTTTTTCAAAAACATCTCATATAATGATGTGGTACTCTGCAAACTCAGGAGTTTTGTTAGACTTTTTCTGCTAAATCATGATCAACAGCACACCTTCAGAGCTCTCTAAAAGAGCTCTGTTTGGCTCTGAAGTATCGACTATTACCAAAGAAGGCAAGGATTTAAGACAAAGAGAAACTTTGAGAATAACAGAGTTTCAGAGTGACGTGCGGAAACAAACGCCTTCAAAGGGAACACATAAACTATTTCTTAACAACTATCCCACGGCTCCCCTTCCCCCCTCTTATCATGAGTAATGTTAGTCTCTCTGTAGCAATAGAAAATAGTGGGAAGTGGCCGGGGGAGAGGAGGAAGAGAGAATTGAGGGGAGGGAGCAAGAGGGAAGAGAGAAAGACTCTGTAAAGTGTTTTCTGTTAATGTGTTTCCAGACCTGTAGAGAACTTTCCAAAAATTGCGTGTCATTCCATTCTGTAGGTACCTGAGAAAAATTCATACAGCTTACCTTAAAATTAGTGAAATAAAACAGATGCAATAGCAGTAGATAGGAAAAACAGAATTTGTAGATTTAAATGCAACCTTGGTTTTTCTTGGACAGGGCTGGTGTGGATGGAAGGGCCCGGAGTTCTGGAACAAGGATGCCTATTATAATCTGTGCCTACCTCAGCGACCGAAAGCTATTTAAATTCCACTCTTACGCTGGAACATGCTAAGCCGGAATACTAGCTGATCTAGATACAACTGTCTTGTTATTTACCAAAATAATGCTTTAAGTCAATCAAAACCCAGCTGAAATAGAACTGTTGCTTGAGTAATTTAAATTAAGAATATTTTATTTTGAAGGAAACCTCTAAAAATAAGAGTTACCTGCTGTGAACTGTATTTCTTACAAATACATTTATTAGGTAACCAGTATTCTTCTTTTGGCTAGGACAACTTTATGTTTATATAGCATTTTTCTTACACTAAAGTCTTTACAGATTAAATGCCCAATCCTTTTATTTTATGAAATTCTTTCTTGCCAAAAAAGATGAACTGTCTTCTACCTTTCACATTCCATATAGCCAGCTGTCTTGTGCACTATGAATCTGTTCAAAGCCATCATTTGTTGCCGGTACTGTTGATAACCGTGTTTGAGTAGAGGAGTGGAAGAAAAATGGCTATATTTACTGAGTTTTACGAACTTTGTTCTCCTATTTACACAGAAAAAAAATGTGAGAGAATTAATTGTTATATGCTCATTTATTTATAGCTGTATAAATACAACTATTCTGGAAAAAAAAAACACCCAACACAACAGTCTTCTGTAAGAAGTAAAAAATAAACAAGCCTTCCTCCTTCTCAGAAGGAGACGATGTACAAGCATACACTGCTGGCTCCTCAATGCATAGTCCAGTCATGTTTCTTCAGACTTTGGATTCCCCTTGATTTCATTTTGGGATTACAAGCTGTTTCTTTTGTCAGGTAGGACACAAGATCTGTCATGTGAACAAACACTATGTTTGTAGCTACTTCATCAGTACAGCAGTAAAAGTACCTCTGTTTTCTTCCCCCCCTGCCATGTTAAACTAGCCTTTTCAGTGACATTCCCCATGCACTATTCATTTCTGATAGGATCACAACCTTAAATACCTATGCAAGTTGATCCTTACTAACAGGCTTCAAAATCCAACTATGTATCTAACACCAAATTTATTTACTTAAATGCTAAAAGCCTTTAAAAAAAAATAAACATTCTGAATTGTAGTAAACCCACAGTATTACACACCATCGGATCTTCTCTTCCTGCTTATGGATCTGCCAGTTTCACTTTCTTGTTTCTGTGCAGCTGGATCCTCCCTCAGCAAGGGACATCTGTCGCTGAGTGAGTCGCCAGACCGTCCTCTCAGTTTCATTGTCTGCATGTGCTGAATTGTTGTGAGGAACCTGGCACATTCCAGAAAGCCATAAGCCAGGGCAAGGTCTGCTGCTGTTTGCCCGCTGTTGTTGCATAGGCTGAAACACAGAATTAACAATAACCGTTCAATTAAAGTGGAATATATGTTATCGGCAAGTGCTGATCAAGATTAAGTGGTAACTTTTTAGACAAAGGTATAATAATAATACCAAAAAAGAATCAACACCAAGAAGGTTTGTCAAGGATAGCATGGGGCTCAACTCATATAGAGAGCTGGTATTAAATGCAATAAGGAACAATTATCTTAAAATAAATTTGTCATCAGATTATGGCTTAGCATATCAGAAAGACAAGCAGAAGGTGAGCGCAGCCTTAGTCAGTCAAAAACAAAGGAGAACTCATGATCAGGAATATTCTCTTGGCAGTTACTACAGAGGTCTTTAACGTGAAACTGAACAACAGCATGCGGCCTACGCTAGGTTGGTGTTTATGGCAGTTTTTAATAATATCACTCTTAGGACTATAGTTGCACTGTATTTACAGTCTCAGCATGCACACTCGGAACAAGAGAAAGCGCTGTGTCAAATACACGCATCCTGTTACCGAAATGACAAAACGTAGCTCAACTTACTCAATTTTGGCATCGCCAGCAACAAGCAGAGCAAGACATTCCAAACTCCCAACTTTTGCTGCTTTATGAATCGGGGCTTCTCCGTCGCAATCCTAAAAACAGAACTTATATATAGCAGTAGTTTGAAGGAAGGGCAATAGGATGAAGCCATCTTGTTCTCCAACACGCCCGTTTACAGAGCGTTACTCTGTGTACTTATCTGCTGTGAGCTGAGAGTATAGAGCTGGTAAAATGTACCTGGTAACTCCCATTAAACGTTTAGCGTATTCACCATACCAAAGTGTTTTCGCTGTTTGCGATGTTTCTCGCTGTTTAACCTTTATCTTCTGAAAGATTATTTACACAGGATGCACTCTGTGCACTGATTAACAGCATCTTTCAGCACCATTCAGGGATTGCTGTGATCCAACAGCTTGCCGCTAGCAGCTCAGAGGTATAAACACATCAAACTTTGCAGCTAGAGGAAGAATCCTTACTGTTTACTTCAAGTAGGGGCAGAATTTCAGTGGAAAACAGGACAGTGATTTGTGTAAAAGAAGTCTTCCGACACCTGCATGCAGCGCTCTTAAGTGTGAAAACTGCATTATACATAGCCAATGAAAACGCTGATGCAACATAGACAAGATTTCTGGTTTATGCTAGTATATAGTTACTCTAAAATAAGCAACCCCACTGTATATATAAAACCTCTCTTAAATAATTTTTAAAAATAAGTAAACAATATAAATTGGATTTGCTGACATGCGCGATTAAAAGCGAGAGAAAAAACCCTTCATGTATTTTTTACCTGTTGGTTCAAATTCGCGCCCGTCTGCAGTTGCCAAAGTAGGAAGAAAGCTTCGCCGCCACAAGCAGCCAGGTGAGCTGGAGACTGACCAAAGGCATCTGCAGGTGCGTTCACACCGGTTCCGGCCTCGAACAGACGGCTGAAACTACCGGACTGAACAAACAGGACAACCGAAAAGAAGAGGAAGGAAAACAGCACGATGTTATTGCCAGTCTAAGCCACGGCAAGTCTAAGAACACTGCACGGTAGCAGAAAACATCTCCCTCGCAAACCATCAGACCTTTATGTTCCTTAAGACTGCCCTTTTACAATAAAAAACAATCGAATGTGACTTTTTGGCTTTTGATCTCTTAATCAGAAATACCCACGGCACCCCGTACGGCGCCCAGCAGACCTCACCTCCAGCATCGCTTCCCGCCGCTGCGCTCGCCCGATTCTGGCGGCTGCGGAGCGGCAGCAGGCGCGGCAGGCAGCTCTCCCTACCCCACACCCCCGCCCCNGCTACTGCCCGGCGCATCTTCCACAGCGGTGCTGACAACGCGCCCTAACGACACCGAGCCAGATTTGCATTTAGGGAAGGAAAAAAATAAGGTTGTCTTGAATTTTTCGCCCCCCAGAAAAACTTAAGGCAGCGTAAAGAAACCCATGCTGCCTTCCGGCCCGAGCTCTGCCACCAGGAACAGACACGACAGATTTGGCTTCCAGTGACACCCGAGACTCCCACCCAGTGTTATGGCGAGTCCATCGCCAGAACGAGCAGGGCCGGACATGGCGGTGACCGCAGAGGTGAGGAGAGATGTCTATTAACAGCTGTGTTCAAAACACATTTGCAGACACGGAATTTTCATTCTCGGGTCCTTGAGTGCTGAATATCCCAGACAGGGTCAGACAGACCAGGTGAGCCAAGGTCACAAAATTTCCACCCATGGACATGACTGTGCTGGAAACTGGAACTAGGCACTGCCGCACTCAAAGGCAGTTACCATCAAAAAGAATAGTTTGGAATCTATTTTGCACATGGTGACAGTGCGGTGAAACTTGCTGTGCCACCTCAGAGTGTTCCATGTCCGTGGGTGCTGGGGAAGGCAAGGGTGGAAGAGGAGAATGTCCAGGTGCAGGGGAACCACAGCCCCAGTCACTGACTGCCTAACTTCATTTGGCATAGATACCGTCTTTGCTTAGATTATGTTTAAAAGCAACTGCCTGTCCTTTCCAAGCTATAAAATCCAATTTGACAGAGGATTCAGTTACCACTAGACATGCTTTGCAGTCAAAAGCCTGAAGAGAAGCGAAGAGTATCTTAACCCAGTGTCCAAGGCATACAGGTCTGTTTTCTTCCCACTGTAATATTTCCTTTGGTGTCAGATGCCTACATGTTTGTTAAGGAAGTTACTCTTAATCACTACCATCATTGAAAAAAAAAAAAAAGGAAATGAAAAAGTCATACTTCAAAAAAAAATTTATTGCATGGTTTTGCCAAACAGAGCTAAGGGAAAAGAAGCCTCTGTTCCTTTCGGGTATATATATTTCTGAAATAAATGCACAAACGTTATGACTACCTCCTGCTTCTCCTTTGGGAAAGCAAATAGAAATTATTAAAACAGTGCAATATGAACATATACAGTATCATTTTTAAAGGTGTAGAAATTCATGTAAATAGGCAGCGTATCAGTTCAGCAGAATTATTTGGGTGACGGTTTTCACCTCTCCTTTTGTATGGAAACAAATACACCTGTGCGTTTACCTAATGCATTTGGTTGTGGGTTTTTTCCTGCCAGCTGCAACTCTCTTCAAATTCTTGCTATGAATCAGTTCTTGAGCTTCATGGCACATTTTGCCCATCTCATTAGTGTCTGCAAAACTCTTCTGCCTCTGAATAACTGATACTTGTACTGGTTATAAACACAGACACAAGCAGCTTGATCTATTTTGTATGGCCCAGCCCAAATGTCACTTAAGGGCAAGGCTTCCTTGCTACAGCTGTTCTGAAGCATAACTCGTCAGAAATTCCTCTGTGCTTCCTATCTCAGACCACACATCTTGCACAGATATCAAGAAAATGAAATTGGAAAAACTGATCCTAATAAATGTGTGTAAGCAATTGGCTAGAGCAAGGTGCGCTGTTGAATCTCACACCCCTCGGTATGAAAAGCAGCAATGCAGCCCAGTGTTCAATGCCTTTTCTGAAGGGTATTGTTGCTGTCACAGGCCGTTCTTCACGCTGCCTGTTAAATCAAGTAATTCATTGATGCTTCAAAAAAAAAAGTTCATTTTCTGTAGACTTCTTAGGCTGTATTGCCTACACAAAAATAAATCAGGATGAGTTTTAGGAGTTTTGTAGCAGTCACAGTTGGGACTGTTGGAAAACATCATGTGGAACCCACAGGTTCAACCACACAAATCCAGAAGCATTACTCTCCTGACTGTTGCCTCTGTCTGTGTTGCTATAGAAACAGATTCCACTGTCACAAATTAAGGGATGATAATCATCTGGGGAAAAAAAAAAGAAGGCTGGGAATGCAGTTAAAGATCATTTTAAAATCACTCTTGCAGCATTTTGGTATTATATCCATTTTTTTATAAGAGTGATAACCAGAAGCTATCACTAGAAGTGGAAACAATGCCTTATCCTTTAGGAGACACTAGCTTCAAGCAGCATTTCCCCTCAGTTATCCTTCTAGGTTCTGTAGTATCTGCATAGGGAACACAACCTACATTATAACGAACCGCTTCTCATCACTGGAGGTCGTGAGGTCGCATTTACTAGATTGAAGTTTCATGGCCTAGTGCCCTTTTAACTGAATGTTAAAATGTCAGTTGTTCAGAGTTCCCGCTACTTTTGCCGACAGTCACTCTCTGCAGACCATTTTGGACTTCGGTGTTTAATTAGCAAGAGGACGGGCAGGTGGTGGCCAAGAAATGGTGGCTATCCAAACTGCAGCCTCTCCTATCCCGGCACATATTTTCACACAGTTTGGCACTGGCCGACAGCTAGAAATGCCGTCTCCACAGAGCCCTGGCTACAGGCACTGTCACCCTTCCTTCGCAAAACGGACCCAAACCCAAGGGGAAATAGCAGCGTTACTTTCCCGCCTTCCTGCCTCTGCCCTGTCGAAGGCTGTGGGACCGCGGTGCTTGGCGCCGCCGCGCTCCGGGNCCTGCGGAGCCGCCCGCTCCGCAGGCTTCCCGGCAGTGCCCCGCGCCGGACTGGAGCCGGGCCTTTGAGGCTCTCCCGGTCCCGCAGCTTCCCAGCAGGCACTGAAAGGTGTTTTGTGATGGGAAGTCCCCCCTTTCAGGGGGATAAGCTCTTCCATGGCGAACATAACGTTCACAAAGGTGAGGCTGTCTTCATTGTGCGTTTCCTTTTTATCAAATAGGCCTCTTAGTCTTTTAAAAATGTAATAAAAAGAGAACCCCAGCAGCTTCGGACCTTTAGTATGCTTATTGATGCTGTTCCAAAACCAAATGTCTGTCTGTTTTTAAGTAGGGAACTGGGGTGATGCCGCTTTGTTTGCAAAAGCAGAGGAGCTGCTGGCGAAGAGAGTTGCAGGTGGAAATCCTCTGGCATGTTTTCTGAACGGACAACTGTACTATAAAGAGGTTGTGGTTTCCTTCTTTTAAGTCAGTATTATAAAGCTGACAATTTTCAATACTATTTCAGTGGAAAAAAAAAGACACCTTAAAAATACTACAAGAGATGCCCATGCCTGTTCTTTTCTCATGAAAATCACCAGGTGTTCACCCTAAATAAGTTCACTTCCCCCAAGTATCTGTCAGTGCCTTCCTGTTCTGTCTAAGGTCTCCTAAGGATCAGATAAGTAAGCAGCGGCCTGTAACAACAGCTAACTTCCAGGCCAGGTTGTTCCTTAGCCAGCTGACTGGCCAAATGCTGACCAGTTATATGGTGTACTGGTCCCTGACCCAACACACAGCTTTCAATCTTTATTCCCTACTTGTGCATGAGTTTTGATGAAACTTGTTGAAACGTGTTCCTGCCTGCTTTGGCTGAAATGGGTCACCCAGTGTATTTGAAAGTAAATGCTTGGGGAATAGCAGAAGACTGGCTGGCAGATGAACTTAAACCTCAGTTTCTTTTGAAAATTATACTAGTTCAGGAAGATGGAAAAGAATGTAGTGCAAGTACTGATTCATGTCTTTTTAAAAGTAACATGCATGGATACTGTTGATAGCACAGCTAGTAGCACAATGTCCATCAGTCTCCAGGTTTGCAGCAAGAACAGAATTAACTGAGGGTTTCTGCTTTCTGGGCCTTGACCTTCCTAGTGTTTTTGTTCATGAATTGCCTGATTTTGGCATGTTCGAGACTGACCCCATGGAGCAAATGAGCAGTTACATGTCCATGATGTCCATGCTGCATGCTGTTGTCCTTCCCTACAGTTATTCTTTGAGCAGGTTTTAATTTCCGGATTTTTGGGCATATGTCTTTAGTGCCTAAAAATTCACATTCTCATAGTACTGCAGTTTCAGATGTTAGAAAAAATCACTGCCTGAGCAGTGACTGCTTCTTCCATCACTGAATTGTCAGAAAAAGTGAGAGTACAGATGCCTTCTGTACTTTTTTTTTCTGATACTCAAGAGAGCTGGCTGTCAAACGGCACTGTTCTGTCTTCGCAGTTCCTTAAATAAAACAAAGCCCACACAGTCATAATGGCTAAGCTTCTGAGACAATTAGTAGGTTAGACAATCAATAGTTCACACAGTATTAACAAGGGGTATTTTGTCATTGTGAGGATGTTTGGCTGACTGTTGAACTATTGCTCTATTCTAAACTTTTGCAGTCTGGTATTTATTTTATCAAAACATACAGAAAATTTGAAGAAGTATAGAGAACTTTAATTTCAATATTGTTTTTACTTAGCATGCTTATATGCATGCATAACAATATTTTAATAAGGACGCTGTGCTCCGTTAACTGTTACATTACAGTTGTTTAACTGCATTTTGAAATAGAGTTTCTTCTTAATGCAGAAGCAAATACTCTCCAAGATTCTTTTTTAGAAGTGAAAGTATCTACTGTTGCAGGTGCTGCCCTCATAAGAAAAGTGGAGCAGGCAGCTGGGTCCAGGAAGTTTTTGGATGTTTGAGTTCTGCCTTTAGCCGAGATGTAAAAGCAGAATCTTAAACCCTCAAGGTATAAGAGCAGCTGAGGGATGTCAGATAGGTAAGGCAGAGAATCTACATGAGACTCCTACTGCCTTAAACAAAAAAGACACATTTGACGGAGGGGCAGAAAAGTTGCCAGAATGTCTTTTGGTTTCAGAGATGATGTTTGTATACCACTATTTATATTTAGGTGGGTTTGTTGTTGTTGTAGTATTTTTTTTTAATTTTTTTTTTAATTTATTTTATATATAGGATACAATAAAAACTTGTTTGGAAGTCCCAAGTGCTTCCAAGTCCCAAGTGCTTCCACCCTATCCAACAAACTTAACTGTGTTTCTGTCCCCTGCCACTTCTATGCTTGCAATTTCTTCTTCTTTGTTTACGAGGGACATGCTCCAGGTTGAAAAACTTCTGTAAAAGAGTACATGCTGGAGCTTTAATATACTGTACATACTCTTTGTTCTGTGTATTTCATTGTTTATTCTCTCTTTCCCAGGGGTTATATGAAGAAGCATTAATACCATTTGAAAAAATCAAGGATACAGATTTTCAAGCAATGTGTCAGCTTGGTGTAATGCATTATGATGGACGAGGCACTAAAGAAGACCCAGTGAGTAACTTGGGTGTACGCTTTTGACTTGTCTTTTAATACTAGCTGATAATTACTAAGAACTTATTTGTAAGCTTGATAATTTATCTTAAAATAAACATGCCTTTGATTTAGAACTAGTTTCATAAAGTACGGATATTTACAAACCATCATTAAAAAGAGTGTTCGGGGATGAAGAAGTTCTCAAAATAACTATAATAAAATAGTTTTATCTGAAAAATACTTACAATAATTTGTATTCTTAAATACAACTTTTACAGCTTTGGTTGTACTTTGTGTGGAAGCTTTGTTTAAAAATTGGTATTAATTTGATACTTAGTGAGTGTATATAAATGAAAGCAAAATGGAAATCAAACAACTCGTATTTCAAAGCCTAAAACATCTGTCGCAGAGAGATGATTTTAAGGTACTTTCTATTCTCATCATATGGATGCTAAAGAAGATTGTGCTTCTTCCAGTGGCTGGAAGTAGTATTTTTAAATTAGACAAATGAAGAATTGCATTTGAAGGAATGTGAAGAATTCAAACTGAAGAATTACATTACAAAAAAGGAAGACAAAGGAATTACTACAATAAGAATAAAAGAGTTAATTTATTGGAGAATATGATCTTAGAGTGGTATGAGGAAAGAATACAAAGATAATGGAAAAAAAGGGTAGATGATAAGACAGGAGGGCAAAAAAATGAACCAATCAGTGTATCAACAAATCAGGTTCTTGTCTGATGCTTTGATTGTCAGCAAAGCAGAAAATATTCTACAGGTTTTTAAGAGGTGGTTCATTTGTTCTGCATGCCTGTATAATTACCACATGAATTTACTCACATTTTAGTGAAGTGCAATTTTGTGTGTATTACAGTACGAGAGGGACCTTTTATAAAGGACTATTCCCAGTGTATTTAAACACAGTATCCATGCTAAATCTAACCATGTAAATCTTGTTTCCAAAATACTTATGAGGCCCTTGGGTGATAAACCATACAGCTGCTTATGTGCCATGTTCTCCCTTTTCTTATTTAACATCATAATGGAAAAAAAAAATCAAGCCCCTAAGGTATTTTAAATGGACGAGCTTCAGAGTGTGCTGTTGCCTTCTGTTAAGGTTGTTTTGATTTGAGATACATCATGCAATATGAAAAAGATCACAGAAGTCTAATGTAGTAACTTTAGGATGTGAGATTCATTTATGTAACCACAAGAATATTTTTGAGAATTTTTTTATCAGTGAAGAATAATACAGTATCAGATGAATGTTTATAAGGAAATGTTTCACATTAAAAATATGCTGGAGTAAAAAAATCTAGGGGCTGTCCAGTATCCAGAGATCAGTTCTGCTTTAGTATGACACAGTTCTCCAGGCTGCCCTAGCAGCTGCCTCAGCCTTTCTTCAAAGTGGAGGAATTACCTGTCTTGCAGATGTTAGTGGATTCTCAGGTTCTTTATTTCATCCTCTTCCAGTCTGAATGCAATAATGAAAAGATCTCAATTTTAGGAAAAGGGAGTGGAGAAGAAAATACTTGACTCCGATTCCCCCAAAGCAAGACACCTGAAGTTTGCAGCTGCGTACAATCTTGGCCGAGCGCACTATGAAGGAGGTGGCGTTAAGCAGTCAACTACAGAAGCTGAAAGGTAATGACAGGCAGTCATTTTCCTGACGAGTACAAGATGCTAAGATGCTGTGGTACTTCAGCTTTCTTTGTCCTCATTTTCTTAGGTTGTGGCTTTTTGCTGCAGACCATGGGAACCCAAAGGCAAGCGTGAAAGCCCAGAGTACTTTAGGAATGCTTTATTCTGTGTCAGTTCTAAAAGATCTGAGGAAGGCAAAGCCCACTTGTACCTTTTGAATTTCACAAGTCTCCATTAATTCTGAATTTCATAGAAAGAGTGCAGTGATATGTTTGACTCTGAAAGCTGTCTTTTAAGTACTGCTAGGCATTTTCATCCATTTAAGCCCGTATGAACAGATGGCCAGAATCCCTCCTTTTGACTCACTTGACACTGCTAGCCAAGATTTTTTTTTTTCTTTTATTAGGCGTATCAGGGAGAGGGATATAACAGATTAAAGTTTTCTCAGCCTTGGTACCCTTCAGAAATCAAGGTGTCACTGATTGACAGCTCTGACAGGAAATGAAACAGGTTTAAAAGCCTGACAAAGGTTCTGCTTTCTTTTATGTACAAGCACTTCTTGCAGGCTAGTTGACGAACAGTAATGCTGTTATGGAAACAGTATGCAAGGAAGAACCTTAAATGCTCCAACTTTGTGCCTCTGGTTTAGGCTCTTTTCTGGCATTCAGAAGCGTGTGGCAATGGAAATCTGGAATCAGAGGGAGCATTTGGTGTTACGTATCTCTACGGACAAGGTATACGTCAAAACACTAAGGCTGCTTTGGAGTGTTTGAGAGAAGCAGCAGAACGTGGAAACATCTATGCTCAAGGCCACCTTGTGGAATATTATTACAATAGAAAATTTTACTCAACAGCTGCTGCAGTAGCCAAAAGGTGAAACTTCACTTTAATTTTTATTATAGTTTTCATTTAAGACCATGGAAGCTCAGATTAAAATGATTACGTTCATGCTCTTGTCTCACAAAGTCAAGGGGCGTCCGAGAATGAATTGCAAGCCCTCATAATTAAAGAGGGAACAGCAAACCACAGATAAAATTAATACTGTAAGGTTCTCAACTATTCAGTACAGTTGAAGTTTTCTTTCTGACCCTGTGAGGCAAACCAGCCTTGAACTAGAATCCCAAGCAGACCAAGTAGAAGCCTACGCTCAACCCTGACTTCCTGTCTCAGTCCATGACCCATTCTAGGCTCCTGCCTTCACTGTTCCCTTTTAAACCCCTACAAGAATTCTTCTGTTTGCTGCATCCCCCAGTGTGACTTCTACCCCCTCTGGTTCCCGTGTCCTTTACCTGAGCTGCAAGCGTTGGTACTGGGTGGGACACCGCAGTAAGCGCTCTGAGATGTGCAGCCTGGGACCCAGAAGCAGCTGCTGCAGACAGTGCCAAGTCATCACCCTTGATCATCCGTTGCTGCGTCTAGGGGGGCATAATGCACAGGTATCTTTTTTTACTGGACCACAAAATAGGTATGTGCTTGTGTAGAGGTACTGGTGTGAGCTACAGGGCAGCACTGGTTGGCTTTTCCACAGGCAGTCATGGTGGGACTTGCTGCTCTACCTACATACTCTGGAGTGGCTCGTGTATGGCAGTAAATGGCCATTTCAAGCCCAGGCTGCAGTATTAAACACAGCCAGTCTGTGTCGAGTCTCTGTATCTTGAGCTCCAGTCACAGAGGAGAATAAATAAAGGTTGGTGCCAGGTCTGTAGCTGATAATAGCACACTTTTGGGACGGACCTCCCGAGCTGGCTAGTACATGTTAAATATTCAAACTGTCAATCACATTATTAAATAAGATGCAGGCAGACCGACTACTTAATACAAGCTGCACACAACAGCATTTGTGCTTTTTGTGGTGTGTTTATGAAGCTGCTGCTGCAGCCCAGCAATAAACGTGTCCCAACTTACCGTCTTACGCAAGCTGCACCCTGTACCTGCCACTGCACAGCAGCCGCTCTGGCAATTTAGCGGATCAGCTCTGAATGCTGTTTGCTATACTCAGTGCTGAAAAGGATTGCTTTCTCTCTGAACTGCTGCTTTGGTTTCTCTTGCACTCTTAAGTAGATTGCCAGCTATTCAGTCTAGTCGGGCTTGACTGTTTTGAGCACAACCCCTCCAGGCAGAGCCTCGCGGCACAGGATTCAGAGAAGTGAACCGAGCTGCAATTGCGGCTGCAGAATATAGCAATGGAACCCCATACTAGAGCCAGAAGGGACAATTTCCAAACCAAAAGATACTGCCACCGTAGCTGAAACAGTTCCACTTTGCTGGGATTGTAGTTGGCCTTGAGGCAGAAATTCTGTAGCATTCCACCAGTTGAATCAAGTATTAATACCTTTTCTGCTAAAATTTGTTTGTCTTTTTATGTTCATACCAACTATGCAGTTTGTCACACTATGTGCAAACATATAAACATTAGGTCATCATGTACAGCACAATATTTGGAGTCTAGATTAACTACTGATAACTTCAAATAGCAAGTTTGTTATGCCATACGGTTCTACTTACCCACTGCTATGGTATGTTCTTGAAATCAGCTGTGCTGAACTGAGATTTTTGCCTCACTTGACAGGGTACTTATTTGCATCAGCATCCTGTTGTGTATCTTTTGGAAAGGAAGGCAAAAAATGCTATGTATATCAGGAAAAATAGGTTACTGTTACTATATTTGAAATGTTCTGGCAAGGAAGTCTTTGGGCTTTTTTTTTTTCCTGTTGTGTTACTGTATTTGTTAACGGGACCAAATTAGGTGAGAGAACATTGCACTTAACACATTCAGATCACTTAGCAGTCACTGACTTGCAGAGGGTTAGTTCGGAACAATCTTACATAAACATTAATTTATAGGCAGTAGCTATACAGTGATATTAGTTCCATTTTTCTTTCTTTTCTGTCAAGTCTGTGACTATTCATCACAACAAAAAAAAATTATATGTGAAGAACCATATAATTATTGTGTGAGATCTGGAAAGGATATGGTACTTGGGGGTTTCTCTTTTAATACAACAGTCAGGAAAAGAAAAAAAAGTAATTCCCACTTAGAAAATGTTGTATCTAATATTATAGTAACAATACTAGGTAATTATAGCCTCATATTTAAAACAATGTTCACCCTGTCCTTCTGATTCTTAAAATGGTTCTTAGTGAAAACAACATGCTGAAAATAAGGTGACAGCAAGCAGACAACTACATGCAGAAGGAAATAATTGAGCTGAAACAGTGATAAGTGGTCATCCTAAGCGGGTCTTTTAACCTGAGGCTCTCAAGTATGTCCAGGATCTTCAGATTACTATAATTTGCCAGTGTCCTGGTAAGAACTTGGAGTTTTACAACCACGGAATGGTTTTTGGGTTGGGCTTTTAAAGATCATCTAGTTCCAGCCCCCTTGCTGTGGGCAGGGACATCTTCCACCAGATGTGGTTATTTCATATAATTGAACAAGAGCTTTGCCTTTCTGCCACATACACATTCATTTCCATGAAATACTTTAATAGGAACAATTAGCATAGAATATGCTGCCTTTTCTAACTCGTATAACTACAATGCAAGTGACTGCAAAAGTTAAATACGTTTGCTATTTAATATTACAATATTCAAATAAAACTAACTTCAAATCAAATACTGAATAGAAGAATCCTCATCAGGCTGCTGAAAACGTGTACATTTCAGCTCATTCTGGATAATGGTGCACCTGGAGGGGAGGCCTGGTTAAGTCATCGATATGGCCGACTGAAATTATTGCTTCAAACAGCATTATCTACCCTAATGCTGTCAGTTCCCCAACAGGATTACAGAAAATGAGGACATCGACGCGCTAGCAAAGGTGACTGTCTGTCTTCCTACCTATGTAGCCAAGGGCTGCTTTCTACTTGGCTAGATGCCTCCAGCTTGGCCTCGGTGTACGGCAAGATCAAGCTGCTGCTGGAAAATACTATTCTCAGGTAAGGTGGGAAAGTTTTACAGACTTATTTGTATCTCATGGAATTGAGTGATACCTTGAATTTGAGTCTTTAAACTTGCTGTTTGGTTGAAGAGTCATAACATAATTTATGTAAAAACAAAAAAAAACGGCTGTGTAAGAAAATGGAAGAATGAAGAGTATATCAAAAACTACTAAAAATAGTCTTGAAAGGATACTGTTAGCCCAGTTGCTTCAGCAAACAGTGCATTCTGCCAAACAAAAACAAAAACATAAATCTATGATAATCACCACAGTAAAGAACTTGGTAACTTGCAAGATAAATAAGTTAGAGGATTTGAATAATTTTGTCCCCAACTCATTTGCTGCCTGTCATTCTCTCAAACTGAAAAATTGCAACTTTTCCTGTACTTAAGATTCTCTAATGAGTACAACCTTCATTAACGCTACTTAAATAGTTCGTAACTGGTCGTCATGCTTGTTTTTATGTTTACATTCTTAGCAATAACTGAGGATCTACTGTTACATATACACAGGGGAAAAACAGGTCACATTTTTGGAAAGTTGTACAGTTAAGTAAGATTTACTGCTTGAGGAAAAGGACCAATAACGGCTTCTAGATGAATCAGCTAAAAAATATCAGTGATGTCTAAAGGTACAGTCAAGGCAAGATGCTTCAGAGACACTGTGATTTCTGTGTGTGTAGAGACCATTTGTTTCTGCAAGGAGAATACTCTGATGCCCACCTTGGTGCAATCCAACTAAATGGAGAGTTATGTAAATTATAAATAAACAATAATTTTTGTGACTCCTTACTCAAGGAAGTCACTGATAAAAGAGGCCTAGCAGAGCAGGTGATCCACCAAACACATTTTATACATTTTGTTTTCCTCCTGTGAAAAGCATTCTAGACAATAGGCTAAGGAGGAGATGAGGAAAGGAGCACACACTGGGGTGTTAAGAACACTGTAGCCAGTGCTCCTAGGTAAATCTTAAGGCATGGAAGAGGCCCATCAGGATTAAATTGCTGCCATGGCTTTGGGTGAATATCGCCCTTTCCACTGTCTTCCATCAAGTCTAGTGTAACCACCGCAACTAAAAGAAACGTACAGATTTCACTCGTCCTTCACTAGCTATACATCCAAGACTGATCCAGGAATGTCACTAGGTTCTTAGGATAAAAAGATTTCTGTTGACTCGCGCCGTGCATCTCTATGTCAACAATAGAAGAGAAGGAACAGAAAATGAGCAAGGAAGCTACCTGAAACAGGAACTTTAGAACAAGGAAAAGACGAGTTGTGGGTGTGTTCAGTTTCTTTTGTACCTGGAAAATAATTCTCATGTTAACCGTACAGTTATACCCACTTAAAATAATGTTTGCTTTCTTAAATGACTGCTCAGCTGTGGTTTTGACCTACCATTCTTAGAGCCAGTCAGTTTTGAAAGAGGCAAGAAAGAAGATGGGCATCCCAGAGAGTACTAAAATAGGTGATGGAAGTGAATGACACTGACCCAGTCTGTAAAGAGATTGATGTTTCTGACTGTGGTGCCAGCACACGCCATACCAACAAACAGAACAAAAAAAATTCAACCAAGCCTGACGCTGTGGTCAGGTGTGCTCATTTTAAACACTGAATTTTTCTTACATGCCATTGGAAACAGGGATTTAAAGGTGAATATATTAATTCTTTAATATTTTACCAACTTGATTATCTCAGATAATGTCAACAAAACCTAAAGACCTTATTAATGTTATATTGACAACATACAGTTTTATTTTAGCTATAAACTAGAACTCCCTATTCTTTGTTTTCAAAGGCATGCCTTCTGGATCCTGGTGTTGCTTCTGACCTTGAACTGGCAGCTAATCTTGGGAGAATTTAGTGTTTCCTTTAACTGCGACTGGTATATAAATGTATTTCCTACAATACACCATCTTTAATCTCCAGCAATTACAGACTGTTCATCACTTCTGCTTGCTTTTCAGCTTTATATAAATTACTACCTAAAGCAACTTCCCGATTCTCTTTTTTTTTTTTATCTTAAAAAAAAAAGAGAAAGCAAGAGGCTCACACTCTTCCTTCAATACCATTTAAAAATGGTATTGAAGACCGAAGGTTTATTAAGGACATTTTACTAGGACAGATGTCCTGTGTTTTCTTCACATCACATTGCCACTGCTATATAGCACACAAATCAAACCAAAACCAAATAAAAATGGTTGTTTCCTTTTCTGCATTTTTAGTATTTAAATATTCCATTTTTATATCCTGAAAAGGTTGAACCCAAACGTGTCTAGTTTTCACATACAGCCCATTCACACACGTCATGATTATTTTTAAATCTCACTTTTGCTAGTGGTGTGTATAGTGTCTTTCACATGCTTCTCTAATGCATCTACATCTACTTATGTCTTACCACATTTTACGCAGACTGAGGAGAATCAAAGTTGGAAACTGCCTGTATGACACTAAGCTTCACGGTTCAAACCATGTCAACTTCTAAAACTAGAAAATACTACTTAAAGAACTATGGAAAAAACCAAAAACAAATATTGCTGTGGAAATACGTCTTCTGCATAAGGCCTGTCCTCCTCAATCTGACTGCCCAGATCACTCAGTCGGAAAAGCATGAGACTCTTCATCTCAGGGTTGTGGGTTTGAGCCCAAATGAAATCTAGGCCAAATAAAAACTGGGCACGAATAAATCTATCAAGGGTTAGGGCTGGGCCATCAACTAGACAAGTAGCAGATGCTCTCTATCAACCCCTCTTCCTTCCCAAGGGGGAAAAGCAAGCAAATAATGGAGAGGGACTTACGGATTCAAACGGAAAACTAAAACTGCTTTAATGAATAATGAAATATATACAAACTCAGTATTGAACCTCGTTGCATTTACACTGCCTCTGCTTGTATTAGACATAGGTGAAAACCTTTTGGTTAGGAGTGTGTATGCCTGAGCAGCATTACGCTGAATCTTTTATCAAAATATACTCGGATTATAATCACTAAAGGTTTGATTGCTACTGTAAGCTTGTGCATTCTAAATATCTATTTCCTTGTAAAACTTGGTATGTGCAGAATCTGGCTCGCTTCCTAGGACTGTGGCACAACTTGAAAACGTCTCAGAACTGTTGGAACAGAAGTCTAGACATTACTAAAAACATGGATCTAAACAGAGCATATAAATTTTACGTACCTTACAACAGTCAGTCTTAACTGCAGGCAGTTTTTGTAAGAGCATAACTGTACTGAATTTAGAAGAAAGTAATGAGTGTCATCTAGGGATTTTTTTATTATTTAGATGCGCATTAAGACCATATTTACATATTTTTACATAAATTAAAAAAAAACCAAACCACTGAAGACATAGTTTTCTTTCCTTGTATAAAATAAGGGAAAGATTTGAAGGTTGTTTGAAATTGGGGTATTTGAATAAAACAGCCCTGAGTAATATCAGGGAAGTTATGAGAATGGTTTAATTAAATGTCTACTTAATCATTCATAGAAGCAATTCATAAGCATTGATCTCTGAACTAACATTTAACACAGGCATTCAGTTAGGACATACCACTTTACAATACATATTTTCAACACAGACTTCAGAGTAACGTAAATATTCCTTACAAAACTAGAGCTGTCAAACTCATTCATTAGTTGTCAGTACAGCCTCATTATCAAGTACTGCAATCCACGTGTGTTATTTATTGCTTACAAATGCTTCAAACTATGGGAAATCTTTGGTAAAAATAAAATTGATAAAATTTGCACAAGCTTTCCACGTAGTATTGCACGACAAGGCTTTTTCAAAACACAAGAAAAAAAGGAATGCTTAAATCCTCTGTGAGGAGATTAGAACTGTACAACATTCGTTAGTTTACCACTATAAGCAAAATTTCTTTTCATAAATGTTTAAAATATTTTCTGGTTTCTTTCAGCTTATATGAACATTTATTTTTCAATCTATATTTGAAACAGAAGAGTAGTCAAATAGAACAATTTAAATAAAAATTGGCAACTATACAGCATTGTTTTGCCTACCCTACTACAGCATCAGATCTTTTCAAGTCTGTTTACTTCACAAAAACTCAAGAGGAAAGAAAAATGCTAAAAATAATTAGAGTCCTCAGCCCTCTATGGAAAAGAGGAAAATAACTTTCATGTCTATTATTGGACATAGACATTTCTCTAGTGGTCCAATTGTGCAGATTCAAACCTAAGTGGCATTAAGCTGCTCTAAATGAGCTCTTAGCTCAGGACACAGTTCAGTTAGCAGCAGTTCCAGCAAAACCTGAAAAACAGAAAAGAGTTAAGATAAGCGTAGGTACGAATGCGATTTTTTTTATTTTTTCTTTCCCATCTCGTTTAGAGCATCACAGGTGAGAAGCATGTAGGCTCATTCTACTCATCATTCGTGCAACTACTTTTCTCTCATCCTGAAGTTCACGTGTGCCCTGCAGAGAATACAGGAAGTGTCTTCAGGCTGAAGGAAAGCAAGTGCCAGGGGCAGCATCCTTCAGATGGGGATTTCCCACCCTGTATGAGCCGGTGCTGTTCTGTCGAAGCCGCAGTAGCTACATAGGCAAGTGCCAGGGCACGCAGCTCCGCAGCAGGACGCTGCAGGAAACCACTCAGAAGAGACTGACACAGAGGGACCATATTCTACTTGGATCCAGCTTCATATTCTGACCAGTCCTGACCAACAGGAGAGGAGTGTGACTTTTGGAGGGCAGTCATGTCCTAACTGTGAGCCAGTCCTGGAGCCTTCCTTCCCTAGGATTCTCCAAGGCATGTTTACTTTTCTCAGCTATATGAAGAAAATAGTTCGCACCTTATGAAGTCAAGCAAGTTGGATGTGAAGAAGGATCCCTTTTAGACAAAAGCAATACTGTTTTTAAACAGCTGGGAGTTTTTCATTCAAAATTAGTCAAATGATGGAACCAAGTACGTTTTTTTCTGACTTATTTTAACATAAAGCTATTTGCACATGGAACAATAGTCTGACGTAAATCTCTGCAGACACACACGCTCCAGGCTTTAACACTGAGTAAGAGGAAATCAGCAATTAAAAGGATTATAAAGTTAAAAAGCTCCTTTTCTGGTTACTCACATAGAGTAGATGCTTGTTGGCCTTTCTTTCTTGCAACGCATTGAACACTTTCACTACACCGTGACGGGCGTTTTGTTGTCCAACAAGACTCTGCAGAGTATCTGCAACAAACGTTATTGTTTCTCTCACGCCGGGAAAAACCTCCAGCTAATGCTACTACCCATAAAGGAGGGCAAACAAAACCACTGCACTTCATGGCCCTTGGTTACAAGATACACAGTCCCCATTCACCAACCTTTTAAAAAACACACAGGTAACTTAGGTTGAAGAGATAACTTGGGCAACTTGAGAACAAGGGTAAGTAACAGTGTACACATCTCAGTGACAACATTGAGTGCTTTAACGTGATCCACGGTATGCATGCCTTTTTGGAAGTTCACCTCGCAGAATCAAGTGTAATCTCATACATTATTAAACCATCCACTGACATGCACCTTCAGCCACAAAGCAAAATTCCTACAACTGTTAAGACAGATTTTGCACTTGAACTGCCTCTCGATCTTCACAGCAAATACTTCCTGCAATTCTAAGTCACGTTTTGGATTAAATTTGAGAATAAATAGTGATCCAATGCTTCATCATTCATCTAAAATGAATTCAGCTCTCTCCTGACACACCTCTCCAAACTCAGAAACAAACAGAAGCACAAATCAACTGTTGGAGGCTATTCTAGGTGAGCAGGTGAATATATAACAGAGAGAGTAAACGGAGGGTTGTTTACACATCAAATGACGAGTATTTTGGATGCATACCTGCTGCTATTTTTGCAGTAAAAGTTGAATAGACAACCTAAGGCAAGGAGATATATGAGATATCTCAGTAAAGTCATAAAATAGCTCATTAAAGTACATTTTATTCAGATGGAGGGGAGATAAGAAGCATTCAGTCTATGCTTAAATCCATTTCCAGGGCCTACGGAGAAAGAATTTTGTTTTTTCTCAGTTAGGTCCCTTTGGGTTTATGTGATCTGTAACAGGTCAGAACTGTGTAATTGGCTTCCCTCTCTCATGAATGGGAGGGATGGAACATCTCAGAATGGTGGCCCACAAGTGTGCACGCTGAAGAGGAAGCTGCCTGGCCTTGGGAGGTAAGGGCAGGCAAAGGAGAGTAGTGGAAACTCCACTCAATCTAGGATGCTTCCGTCTAAGCTGCAGGTCCCTCCAACATTCAGTGCCCCGAAAATTCTTACCAGAGAGAGCGCACCACACGACACCGACAGTGTGGGCACACCTCCCCCTTCAGTTTTCAAATGTAAGAGGAAGAAGTAATTGGGGGGCTGCCACTCTCCCTGCTTGTCAAGTAGTTCCAGGTAGCAGAACCACCTGGCATTTGCTGGCTCTCTCTCTGTGAGAGAGCCAGCAGAGTCATGACTCAACTTAGGTTCCTTGAAGAATATTACATACAGAAGTACAGTGATACTGCATTTTGCATCCACCAATAATCCCCAAATCCCTGTCCTTTAACCAGACAGACAGGAGAGACAAAATCATCCTTATTTATGCAAATGACCATAATTTACAACGCTACAGCAAAAATCTAAACCACAGTAGAATGTTAATTAACCAATTTACTTACTAATTATTAAATCCATGATTAAGCAGAATGAAAGTGATCTCACCTGGAATGTTTTCAAGTAGTTTTTGCTGTGCTCTCTGTTTTGTCTCTTGCTTTTGTTCATCGCTCTTGGCTCTCGGTGGTGGTGCTAACTTTCCATTTGGCCAAAAAGCATCTCGAAACACACCGATGTAGTAAACAAGCATTGGTTCACTGAACATCCAGTGTACAGTGTCGCGGATTTGCCTGTAACGAAATGTAGAAGGGAGCACATCGGAGCTGGTCTTTCACTTGTTATGCAGATTTATTCTTTTTACTCCTGCAAGTAGTGGAAGCAAGGCTCGTTTTCATGTAATTATCCCAGTTCCAGTTTATCTGAGCTGATTTCACCAATATCACAGCAAGTCATACGCAGATCTGGGCGCTCTAGGATCTAAGTCACTCCAGATGCGTGGAGAAGACTCCATTTCAATGTAATCCACAAACACAGATGAAAATTACAAGGACTACACTGCAGTATCTATATATTTCAAGGACGGGCAGTACGAAGGCCCCACTGGGTAAAGACATAAAAATCAGCCAACTAATCGTAGCGAACGCCAAACTAGTTTCATGCACAGATGTGCCTGGTGGGATAAAAGCAGATGAAGTTTAGATACGAAGAAAGTAAACTCCCTCACAGATACCAACAGCACATCAATGAAGGGATTACAGAGACTGCAACCTCCTCCCGTGGCTGCAGGCACTCACTGTCGTCTTCAGCACAAAGAGTCTGAGGTAGAGAACAGGCTCCAGGCAGCACTGCCTAACTGTGCCACGCTGCAGCTGCAACCTTGACAATCAGTAAATGTAAAAATCCAACCAAGTTGTGAAAAGCTCTACAGCAATTGCGCGTGCACGCTGCGCTCGCGCGCTCCCTGTCCCCTCTCAGGTGTCCTTCACGCTAGCGGCGGCGTGGAACAAATGAACCCAGCAGCTTAAAACTCAGTGAACAGATACTGTCAGAGACCATCGGCTCACCGGGAGTCAAGTGGGTAACTTTCCATCGCTTCTTGTCCAATTTACCGCTCCGTAACGTACATGAGAGTTTTTAAAAGCGGTGCTGGCACGTGCAGATTCAGTAACTGACTGGACGAAGGAACAGCCTGTTCTGCTGGTAGATTTCTGGGCTGTGACACTTAACCTGAGTAATAGTCCCACTGCTACACAAAGCAAAATATGGCATTTCATCAGATTCTCAGTGGCCCTTTGGCTGTGCGAATGTGCTACAGAAATCAAAGATTCACAGACTTTCATAAGGAAAACATCACCACGCGTAAGTGCGTCAGTACTGATCTGAGAGTCATGGGAAATGTGTTTATATCAATCATCTGCTCTACTGCATCAAGTTTTACTGTAGGCCTTTGTATCCGACAAGAAAAAGAATACTTTTCCAAAATGTTTCTGACTGATGATGTAGCTTTCCACATGAAACACGAGTAGACACACATTTTACTTCAGAGCCTCATCCAGGCCTCGCTTGACAGACATGTCTTCAAATGATACAGAAAAATACCTTTATGAAGACACATCACTGTTACACATGTACAGGTTTCATGTTATAAATTAATGGCTCTCATCATGTATAAACATTATTTCCATCACTTTAGAGAAATATACGTAATTTGATTTGAAAGAAATTACTTGAAAATCTAGATTGACATCTAGCAAAAGTCTTCACGGGACTCTAAGATAAAGCACAAACTAAGAAAAGCCATTCAGAGCCAGACCACTCAGTAAAACAGGACAGCATGTCATTCTATCTCTCCCTCTCTCTGCAAGGCTGCTTCACTAAAAATAAAAAAGTCACTTTTTGTAAGTCCATCTCCCATGAAATACTGTGTTCTTCCAAAAGCAAAGCCCTGTGTAAGGGAAAAAATAAAAAGATAATTCATACATCTGTGTCTTCTCTAACAAACACAACATATTTGTAAACGGAGCTGTGTAAAATAAATGCAGATTATCATATACAAGTGAATGTCCAGATTATTTTTTTTAACAATTCTGTTCTTAGCCTTTTTTTTTTTTTTTTAAATGATGCAGGTTCAGTTAAAGTAACAGCTACTTACTTGTTGATAGTTCTTCCAAAAGTGACTTGTACTAGTGCAATTAATGTTTTTCTGACCCACTTGAACACTACAACAGTGAAAAATGACAGAAAATAAAGATCAAGAGATGAATAACATCAGGAAACCAATCACCATGACCAAAACTTTCCCCTCCACCCCCCTCTTCCCACAAAATGCCCCACCCCACTCCTGTAGTAAAACGTATCTGTTACAATTCTAAGATTTCACTAATTGCCCATGAGTCTCATTTTCCTTGACTGCTTTCCCTGTACTATTTGCTGTATGGTTTTTAAGGCTCGCAGATTACATCAGCATACTGCTAATATGCATTTGTTGTTTATACTGTGAACTTTGATCTTTAAGAACATTTCAAGTTTATTGACCCTATCACTACCCAAAACTCTTTTTCTACTGGAAAAAAAAAGAAACCCCCTCAAAATTCACACTCTCTTCATACCTACTACTATAATGTACACACAGCAGCATCACGCACCCACGAGTGCTAAGGGAGCAGGGTGATGTTATTGTTAAGCCACTCTCCATCACCTTTGAAAGGTCATGGAGAATAGGAGAGGTGCCTGGGGACTGGAGGAAAGCCAGTGTTGCTCCAGTCTTCAAACAGGGTAAGAAGGACAACCCAGGAAACTACAGGCCAGTCAGCCTCACCTCCATCCCTAGAAAGGTCATGGAGCAACTCATTCTGGGTGTCATCTCTAAGAATGTAGAGGATAAGAAGGTTATGGGAAGTATCAACATGGATTCACCAAGGGAAAATCATGCTTGACCAATGTGATAGCCTTCTGTGATGGCATGACTGGCTGGGTAGATGAGGAGAGAGCAGAGGATGATGTCTACCTTGACTTCAGCAAGGCTTTTGACACTGTCAGAACATATAACACCATCTCATAGGTAAGCTCAGGTAGTGTAAGTCAGATGAGTAGACAGTGAGGTGGATTGAGAACTGGCTGAATAACAGAGTTCAGAGGGCTGTGACCAGCAATGGCAGAGTCTAGTTAGAGACCAGTAGCCAGTCGTGTTCCCCAGGAGTCAGTGCTGGTCTAGTCTTGTTTAACATATTCATCAACAACCTGGATGAAGGGACGGAGTGTACCCTCAGCAAATTTGCTGATGATACAAAACTGGGAAGAGTGGCTGATACACCAGAAGGCTGTGCTGCCATTCAACAAGACCTGGACAGGTTGGAGAGCTGGGCAAAGGGGAACCTAATGAAGGTCAACAAGGGCAAGTGTAGAGTCCTGCACCTGAGGAGAAATAACCCTCTGCACCAGCACAGGTTAGGGGCTGACCTGCCGGAAAGCAGCTCTGCAGAGAAGAACCTAGAAGTCCTGGTGGGCAACAGGTTAACTATGAGCCAGCAGTGTGCACTTGTGGCCAGTGGTATCCTGGGGTGCATTAAGAAGAGTGTGGCCAGTAGGTTAAGGGAGGTTTTCCTCCTCCTCTATTCTGCCTTGGTGAGGCCACATCTCAAGTACTGTGTCCAGTTCTGGGCAGTGAAGGGCAGTGAAGATGACTGGGAGACTGGAACATCTCTCTGACAAGGTAAGGCTGGGAGACCTGGATCTGTTTAGCCCGGAGAAAAGAGGACTGAGAGGGGATCTTATCAAAGCTTGTAAATATCTGAAGAGTGAGTGTCAAAAGGATGGGGCCAGCCTCTTTTCAGTAGCCCCAAGTGACAGGACAAGGGGCAGTGGGCACAAACTGGAACACAGAAAATTCCACCGAAACACAAAATGTTCTGTGAAGGTGACACAGCACTGCAACAGGCTGCCCAGAGAGGTTGTGGAGTCTCCTTTTCTGGAGACTTTTAAAAACCACCTGGACGTGGTTCCTGCAAAACCCGCTCTAGGTGATCCCACTTTAGCAGGGAGGGGTTGGACTAGCTTGTCTCCAGATGTCCCTTCCAACCCCTACCATTCTGTGATCCTTAAAACTCTTAAAACATTTTCACTCGAATAAACCAAGCAGCCAGCTTTTCATTACAAATAAAGGACACAAATGTGATCGCTTCCCAGTAATTACAGGTTTATCTTTCATGCTGTTCACATTCAGCACAAGAAAGTCTGTATTTGGAAGATACATCTGCCGGCTTTGGAAGGTGCTGTGTTTTGTAATAGTTGTTCTGTAAAATTATTTACCGGACATCAAGTGTGGCTGCACATTCAAATAGAAACAAAAATATTTTTTATACCATCATTCAGTTACGTAAAGGAGGGGGAAAAAATCTAGTACTTAAAAGATGCCACAATTCTAACATCTTTTCCATTATACATATTGTAGAACAACATGCATACATAAGAGACTTTAAATGGACATTAAAATTTTGTGGCTTTGTCAGTGATATGTTCTATAATAAAGTTGCCTTTCCTTCCTCATAATTCGTATATTCTAACATGGAGTGTATTTACCTGCTTTTTTACTTTGCTGTTTTTTTTTCCAGAATTTTTTTTTTTTTTAATGAAAAACTTAAGAATATTGAATGTAAATACTCTCCCTTAACAGTTATATTTTCACTGCCATGTTATATTGGAAATTGCACTTTTGAATGAAAGCTCCAAAGTTATGAACTACTGAAAAACAGCTCTGTTCCAAACAAACTGGCCACACAGATAAAACCAGCAAATTACAAAGTGTTCCACATTTCTTGGCCAACAGATTCCACTAGCAAATAAGCATATTTGTAGCTTACTTCCTCGCAGCTCAAAAATCTCTCCAATCAGCATGAAACATGGTTCAGCAAGAGAGTCCCTTTTCCCATCAACCTCCTCTCCATAGTCCGACAGGTCACTATCCTCTTCCGTTTCTTCCTAGGAAGAGACACACAACACGGGTATGCACTGCAGTTCCCCATCCTTCTGCAAGTTGTCCTTGCAGTAAGCAGGGAACCAAACCCCACAGCGGAAGAGGAACTGGCCACTGCAAAGACAAACATCATTAACAATCAGAGAGTGTCCTACAGTGTCGTCAGCTGTACCTCAGTTTGTCCTACTCCTTCCTCACATCCTCAAATCCCATCTGAAACCAACTTCGGGTACATTTCCAGTCCCTGAATCTCCTCCAGGTGTGACACTGAAGAGCAGTCCATAAATAACTCCACAGGGCAGCATATTCCAACCCTTACATATTCTGTATCCTTCACTTCCTGTGCCACATTTGGCATTTTCCGTAGCACTGCTCGAGACTCTGCTTCTTTCCTCATAACCACAAAAACAAACAAAAAAAACCCACAGCACTGAAGCGCACTCTACATGTCCACAGAGACTCTCCTGTTTACCAGCTTCCACAGCTTGATGAGTCCCCAGCTTTTAAAGCTTTCTGTTCGTGTTGGGCTAAGCTGTGACCGCGGGCAGGGAACAAAAAAGCCACACTACATGGAAGAAATGCACAAGGAAGCCACAGGTTATTATCCATCTTACCACACAAGCACAGAAATTTACTGACTATGAACAGAGTTTTCTCCAAGGACATGTCTACAGCAAACTCCAGTCCTGCTCACTATCGTCCTCTGCTCAACAGGCCCCTTGGCCCTTTGTTAGTTTAATTATTCAAGAAATTAAGTTTTATCTAATTTTTCATAGTAGACATCACTCCATATTTTCATTAAGCACCTGGACAACAGAACAGAAAATAAAGTTACTGAATTTGTAGTTGAGCCCACAGGGTGCAGCTTGATAAAGGTGCAAAGCAGCAATAACTCAATGTATAAATGCAGGAAACAAAACAACTGATGGTGATCAGACTACAGAAAAAGATCCCAGGGCCAAACTGCTGTGGAAAAGCCAAGTGTAATACCATGATGTTTAAGGATGAACCTTGTTTGTATGACATACGTATAAAAAATATTTTCACACCTGGGAATAGGAAAACGTAGTGGGAGCACCATGTTTTAAATTTTAGTCACCACCTTTTCAAGAAGAATACGTATAATCGGGATAGTCCAGAGCAAAACTGTAAGAACTAAATAAAACATAATGCAACAAAAACTGGGGAGAAATTAGGGCTGCTCAATCTAAGAAATAAAAGAATAAAAGACAAAAGGAAAGTAATAACTTGTGATAACTGAGATCATCCTAACCCACACCATCCTGTGCTTGCTGCAGACAGGACAAGAAAGGGAGATTTAGGTTAGATGGTAAGAAAAGGGTTCTAACCAAGAAGATGGCTGAGAACTGGGATACCCTGCCTTGCTTGGCTAGAGAACTTCAGTTACCAGAGGTTTAGAAACATCCCGACAAACACGTGCCAAGAATTTTGCCAGTACAGCTGAGTCTGCTTGGAGCAGGAGAGTAAACCCAATGACCTCTCTGAGGTCCCTGCTCTATTTTTCTGCTGCTCAGTGAATCCCCTATCATTTAGAAAATGCAATGAGAAACGTAAATTCTCACACTGCAGTGCATTTTCCATCCATTAACACTTCACAAACCTAAAAGCCCTTCCCGTGGATGGTATCAACTGCACTTTTTCCTCTGGTTTGGTTTTGGTCTCGAGAGAAATATGTTCTAAAACTAGCCCTGTCCAAGGAATAGTATATATAAAAGATCTGACATCGCTGCAATATCTAAACCTGAAAACAGCACTCAAGGGGTAATATCGTTGCTCTAACACATTTTTTTAAAAGTGAGGAGAGACGTAAAAGGCAAAGAGAGAGCTGTATGAGAGCACTCTCTTCTACAGAGTTCATATTTTGGACTAAAGCAGAAATTCTTAGTTACAAAGAGAACACAATCTTTGCAATGTGTGGTTTCACAGAACTGACTTCATTAATGTCCTTGTACCAAACGATTTAATCCTAGTTTAACTGCTTTGGTAAATTATCCAAAATGCTATCACTGGGCAAGACTGAGCTGATCTAAAGCTCACAATGGAAGACAAAGGTGTCCCAAGAAAAATTAGAGCTGATTCCAGACCGCCTCACAAGTCCTCTACCCCCATCTAACTTTAGCATTATTTTTAAACTAGCACAAACATTTGCCATACTGATTCAGAGGGTCTAACAGGTTCCTACACTTCCTTCATCTTTATTCTGCTGTCTCACCTTATGTTTAAGCTTCGGGAAGGAGAGCAGAGGAGAAGGAAGGTGGATGTGACACAGGATGGTCTTTGCATTTGCACAGTGCCTGGCATAATACAGTCTAGCCAAAATTAAGCTCCTAGTCCCATAAGTAACAAGTGAGAAATAGTACTAAATTTAAACTGAGTAAGAAGTTACATTCCAAGTCCTCTCTTGTCAAATTCTCTGGGCATTTTTTTCCTCTGCTTCCTTCAGTTTTTCAGTACCAGTTGCTTCATTTCTGCTTTATTTCCTTGTTCTCGCTACTCTCTCACACACTCTCATTACAAACTCCCTTTCCTTCAACCATATTTCCTAACTACATCCTCCTACACACTCATCTAATAAATACAGGTGCAGTCTGTCTTTCTTCATGACGAAGCTTTTCAATTAAATAGCGAAATACAAACAGCTTCATGCTTCCATGCACTCACGCTCCTTCCACCTAACAGTCATTTTAGTGAAGGCATTTTTGGTTTTAGAACTGCAGTACATCTATCGATGTGTAAAATTAGTTACTCAAACTTTCTTGGTTACTCTGACATGAGACATATGCATTCAGCATCAAGGCGCAAATACAGGGCAATTTTGAAAAATGAGAATATATATGATTTCCTTATTCCTTAGAGATGCAAAAGCATCTTATTGTCTATTAACAGACTAGAACTGTGCAAGTTCCCCAAACTCCATTTATCCTGCGGAAGGCCCATCCACTGCAGACAACAGCAGCATGTTACAAAAAGCATTATTTTATACTACCTATAACTAAAAAGGGGACTAGAAACAGTTCCTTGGAGGCTACATATCTCCAACATGAACCACACAGAACTGAGAGTCATTGAATTATGGTCAATTTTTGTCAAATGAGTTAATTCATTCACAAGTCTATTCTTCACTGCATTTTGAAGAGAATGGTTTATGGTTTAATAGGAAATTCTCCAGTTGGTTTGCCCACGTGAGCTCTTGCCTAGATTTCCAAATTCTCTCAGTAAACCTGTACCATTTGCCAAAACTAGCTTTGCTTCAGAAGGACGGATACATAGCTTCCTAAGAGAGAATTATTTTTATCAGTCAAAACCCCTCTGAAATACATGTCAAGAGCACAAAAAGTGGGAAATTCTGATATAAAAAAAATAAACAATCCCATATGGATTTCAGTTCATTTATTTGTGATGGGTTGGATGTTTGCCTGTATATATTTATCAAAGAGCAGGAAACTTACTGTGCTAATAAACACCTTTTACATTCACAGATGGCTCTTATTTCTAACTTTCTGTTCATTTACAGTAAATTAAAAATGACCTTTGGAAATGCCTTCCAATATTACATGCCATTCAGACGTATTATATTAATGGCTCTTGCTGCTTACTTTGGATAAGTGACGGAATTTGGGAAGATTACTTTTCTACCACTTACCTCCTGATGAGAAAATAAATCACCAGGAAGTCGCTCTAGAAATGAGGAGAGTGAAAAAGACGACTTCTTTCCTTGCACATCAATGACTTTGAGGTGCTCTGGGGAAGGGCTCAAGAAGGCATAAAGTGCTTCACTCTGGCAGAGTCTTTCATCAGAGAGCAATTTCTATGAAGGAAAAATAATGACAGAAACAACACATCATTTAAATATTTCTTGTTAAGGAACAAGATGAGTCAGGCCATCCAATAAAACTGATTAAGACATGGCTCAAAGGTAGAGCAAGAAATAAAATATCCATGTCTCTCAAAACCACTTCAAAAGATACTTTAAGAAGCTAGTTCTAAAGTATGAACAGGTAAGATTAACGTTTTTAATCTTACAACTTTTTAAATAAAAAAAGTTCTAATTTGAAGAAATTTATTGTGAAGCGTTGTAGTTAAACCGGGCAGTTACAGGATTCATAATTTACTATTCCTTAATTAATCAAAGTTTAAATTAATTTGCCACTAGAGGAATGGTTACTAACAACCAAAGTATTTCAACTTCAGACATTTCAGACAACTTTGACATTTATAGTGTCAAATCTTATATCTGACCCATTTGTGCTAAGCTCTCTCTCTTTAGTCAATAGAGAAACAACATCCACTCCCGAGGCACAATTCAATTCCCTTCTTTAGACATCTGTTGGTTTTGCCTTTGTTTCCTTACCTGCAGAAAGTTATTAAGCTGGTTCTTGGATTTCTCCATGAATTTCTGGTCTATGGATTTGAAGGGCAGCTTGCTGAGGGAAGGCAACTGAACTTTCTTTAATGATGGAAAACACTGCATAGGAGAAAGGAGAGCTCCCTTAACATACATGTGCAGGAAAACACAGGTGATTCAGAACAGAAATGAAAATACTGCTTTGTACTCTCATCTCCTTTCCACACCCCTCTCAGCACCTTGAAAAACACCTCCCCTTACCCACTATGGGCTGGCACATCCAAACCATTTCTCTTCACACCACCATCATTATCTGTCCCTTAGGAGACAGAAAGGTTAAAGTGCTGTAAAAGGAAACCGCCTCCGTCCCCAAAATCTGCCTTAGTTCCAAGACCTCCCTAGAAGACAGAGTCAAGATCTAGTTTTTAAAGCAGGCTTCTGCATGACAGTGCAGAGCATACATCTTATGGCATTGGGTTAGTACACAAAACATTCATTGTCAAGAAAAAAAAAAAATTATTAACAAGTTTTACAAGAATCTGGCAGAGGTCAGAAATATGCATACAGAAAACTAGCTCTAAGAGGCTAAAAGCTGAAAGGCTGGCACAAAAACTGGTGATACTAAATTTTGATCTGCTTTTCCCCTCTCTAAGCATCATTCTGACAAATTGCAGCAATTTGCATCTACTCCTTCCCCTGATATTTGTACCTCACTGAGTTTCCGGTGTAGGTTCTGAAACTCATTGAGCTTCCTGGGAACGGTCCAGTTCTTAGTTTCAGCTCCACCAACTTCTTGTAAACTCACCATGACAGAGTAAGAGGGCACTTGTTCTCCGTTTTCTTCTAGAACCTTGTGGGGAAGAAGCCAACAGCTAAGGTACACTACTTTGAAAGCAAACAGTGGAACATTTGGGCTGCCAGTTGACTGGCTTGCAAATTCAGTCATCATCACTGTTCCGTGCCTGTTATTTCAGTTTGTAAGGTACGTACCAGGTAGCTTTCTGATTGCTTACAAACACGCCGTCTCTCTCCTCTGCATTTTTCTGAGTGTTGCCCCATGATCCCCACCCCTCCTTCCCAGGCGTCGTGCCGAGGGTCACCCACCCGCCAGCCACAGCAGCTCTGCAGCTGGGCCCTGTGGCACCTGGTGCTGCCTCAGAGTGACTTTTCTGTTCACTTGAGCTACTCTGCATGAACAGAGCATGTGGTATCCATGCGCTTTTTATTCCTGAGAGACTCACAACTTCACAAAAATACTAAAGAATCAAGCTGCACGGCAGCCAGAGGAAGGAGGAGCAATTATCCGCGTTGTGCAAATGGGAAAACAAAGAAGTTAAAACAATTCTTCTTGAGATGATGGCAGCAGTGTCCCCATACTATTTCTTAATTTGATGAGCCACCCAGAATTTCACTCTTATGTCCTAAAGGGAACAGATTTTTGCTTACTTATTTCAAGGAGACAGCTAAATAGATTATGAAAGACTGACAAATAAGGGAAATGCATGAAATATATAGCTTTTTATGGACAAGCCAAACTCAAATGCTTGTCTTAATATGCATGCAAGTAACAGAAAGATAATTGTAAAATATCACTCACAATCTTTTTGAGGAAAATAATAATTTTTAAGCATTTTGGGATTTAATTTAAAGAATATTTAACTAATCCAATTAGAATAAGAAAAAACTTTAAAATTCATATAATTGTGACACATGTTCTGAGAAGCCCGTAAAGATCTGACAACACAATGCTAGTGACAGGTCACTTGATGAGCGGCTACATCACCACTGTAAAAGACGCACCCCTAAAATGTATCTTTGTATTACGCAGCTCATCAGAGCTGTACATGGAGAATATTCCCTGTAAAGCACTCCTACTAAAGCTGCACATGGACCACTGGCAAAGCCGATCGGAGGCCCAGGTTTCACATCTCTCTGTAAAAACTCTGCAGCAGCACTCGAACAGAATACAAAGCACCAGATTGAATGTCTGAAAATGTGCCTGGTTCTCAGCATAGCTATTTGGGGAATTGCTTTTCTCCTGCCAGATTACTGCAGAAAGAGATGCTTGAATAGCCTCCAAAATGTAGGTCAAAGGGACCCAGTACAGAGGGATTGAGATCTCCTGGAACAGTCCCTGCCCTGTCTACCCTTGAGTGAGACTGGATTTGTGTTTGTACGAGACTTACAAACACCTCCCAGCAGTAGCTTTTGAGAACTCGGAGATGAGTTCTGAAAATGCTGATTTGAGTCATGCCTGTCATTCTCCATTTGTCCCCAGGGCAGGGATTTCCATGTGAGTAGGGTCATCTGAACTGTAATGGTCAGAAGAGAGTCATCCCTCTAGAAGGATGTTCTCAAAATGGACTTAGTACTCGTGCTTTCAAGTTAGGATCCATGTGCAAATCATTTAAATACCCTCATATAAGTACCTGGAAGTCTTCAGTATCCTCTTAAGAAAGCAAATTTTTTTATCAACTTAAGTAATTGTGCATTTGTTTTTCCAAATTAATGAGTCTACTGGAAAATGCACAGAAAAATGGGATGTTAGGCGGTCTTCTAAATCAGATCTAGTCCTTTGCTGTAACAGGCACCATCTCATAAAACTGCTATCGTGAATGAATTCAAATTTGTGAAACAATTTTTTTTCCATCCTCATTACACTTGAAGCTTGCTTCAGCCCCTCACCCTGGTCACTGGTAGTTTCCTTTGAATTCCCAAATTCATTTCCCATTTGTTCCAACAACTCTGCACCCCTCCCTTAAGTTTACCCTTATAGATGTTTTTATAGACAGCCTTATTCCTTGGAGTCTCCTTTTTGCTAAGCTGAGCAAATGAAAGTGCTTTCACAACCACTTCTCATAAAAGTTCCTCATTCAATCCACCCGATTCCACCCTTCTCAAACGCAAGGGCCCAGCGCCTGCAGAGCAACTGCAACACTGTCTCAAATAGAAATTCTTCTCCTGATGGATTCCAGGGCCTCATTTGCCTTTTTCACATCTGCAGCCCACTCACAACGAGCTGCATATCTGACAAGCCACCAGCATATCTACTGCTTTCAGTCAAAACACGCTCCGATGGGTCGGGGCCAAAGCCCAGAGTTCCTGTTGAATGCCAAACCTCACGTGCCATGCTGTGAGATTTCACCGCACTTCTCTTACTCCCATTCTAAAAGTCATCCAGTTCTTTCTGAGAACCACCTTAACCCTCTTCCAGCTCTGATTCCTCATCAGCATAAACCTACCATTTGTGTTCTGGTTTAGTTTTCCGAGTCCAAAGGTCCTGTGATTGTCTCAGCCCTGACTGTTTCACAGCACTGGCAATGACTCTCAGAACTAGCCCCTAAGATGGCATTTCCAGAAGTACCCTCCTCATCCCTTTCTCAGCCCCGTTCCTCAATGAAGATGTGAGGCTTTCAGGTTATTCACTGTTACTTACCTGGCAAGGACAGAATCAGCCCTTAAGTACCCAAAGTGGCTTCAGGCTATTGGGTTTTGTTTCTTTTTTTTTTTTTTTTTCCTTTTTTTTTTTTTTTTTGCATTGGCAGCAACTCTGTATCTTCCAGACAATATAAAGATAATTATTTCAGAATTTACTGTCTACTAGCATCCCACCTAATCCACAAAGGGTAAAAATTTCTACCTTCTCCTTATGAGGCACAGAATCCCTAAGTGGATAGAGATGAACAAAGGATGTTGACACACCTACAGTCATTAATAAAAACTACCAGGCGCATGCTGGAGGTGAGAACCTCTTACCAGGGTATGTGGTAACAGTAAGAAACACTCAATGAAATATCGCCAAAACAAATGAGGAATAAATATTAACTATTTCCAAGAGAAGCTGTAGTTAATTAGCTACAGTAGGTAAAATATAAGCCTAACATCACCAAAAACCATAATACTACTTCAGTAAAGAAACAAGGTGCCAAGGAAAGCCATTAAATCACCTGTCAGAAGCACTAAGGCTGGTCCAGACATATGTCAGGAATGATTCAACATTAACAAAAATTAGCCCAGGGAAGAACTGTATGGCTCACTAGAAACTCCCTTCAGGCAGAGCAGGTCTCTGAAACAGCCCACCCAAGCTGTGCAGCAGTGAAAGGGGATAACCAGATTGCTGTTAAAAAAAAAAACCAAACCAAAACACAAGTCCCTTAAAGGTCCCCTTTAAACACAGACAATCCATGAAAAAGGTGTATGGGATACATTGTTTTCCTCAATTCACAGGAAGTAAATTTTCTTAACTTTCGCTGAGCATAAATACCCTACATTTCAGGATACTTAAACGGGACAAGATATTTTCTCACCTTACTCAAATCTACAAACTCTCTTCCTTATGAAAATAATAGATTTTAAAAATTATGTTACACTCTGAAACAGTCTTCTTCCTTCAGACAGAAGAGGCAGAATATCTGCTCCAGCATGGAATGATACAAGGCCAAACCCATTAAAGCAAGCAGAGCAGGTTAGGTTATGTAGCTGTAAGTTTACACCTGCCGGTATGGGGGGAATATGCCTGTCATGGGGAAGCGATTCATAGAATTAAGTGAGTTGTTATCATGGGTCTTCTCATCTTACATGTTCCTAATGTCTTCTCTCAACCTCCACCAAACATCCACGACACTAAGTCTCCAAAGATGGTTTTATCAGAAATACCAGTTACCAAAAGACATCCGTAGGTTTAATTAACATAAATCAATTTACATTGATTTTTTTAATACATTTCACATACACACAGCTAATGCATTTATACGACTCAAAACCATAAAGACTGAAAAATTCAAGGTAAAAGAGTACAAACTACAGATTGTACACTTTTTTTCCCCCTCAAGTCTTAAGTAATTCCAGGGTTTTAGTGCATTATGTATTAACTGATTTAGTAAATCAGTTTAAAAAAATTGATGACAGGCTATTATATTTTCAGCTCAAATTACGTACCTAAATTCACTTTTACTAAGCTCTTCTGCAAAAAACACAGGGCCACCAAGATTCTCTCTCTCTAAAATCACAGAGCCACGTGCACAGCAACATTAGCTACAGCCGATCAGTGACAGTATTTTGTAGATAGAAAGACAAACATCACCTCCTCATATCCTCTAAAATCATCAGCTGCAGCTGGAACTTTCCTGAGCCATCAATTAACATGAATAATTACAACATCAACATTTTCTCCAGCCTATCTGTTGAAACACAGCACAATTAATGCAAACCTACACTTAATTATCTAACCTAGTACTAGAAATTACAGTTAAGGCAGCAAGTAATTAGAAGCCTCTCCCTACGTCCCTCTTATTTAGCTGGACCACCTTCTCACCTCGTAATAAGGGAGACACTTGGAAGTCCTGTGTGGTGACCCTTACCAGAAAGCTGCTGTTTGGCAGTTTTGCTGCACGCAGTATTGCTGGATTTTTAAATAAGACTTCTGAAGCTGCACAGAATTCTTAAAGACAACTTAAGAGCTTCACTGTTCTCGTCTGTGTCACTTGCAAACAGCGTTAAACCAAAAACCAAACCCAGACCATTGAGAATTTGTTTTTTAAAAGGCACCTTAAGTTTTTAAACTGTTGGATTAATTTCTTCTTTTACAGACAATGAGTTTAACTGCTGACAGACCTATCAGCAGTTTGTGAGAGCTCAAGACAGAAACAAATAAACTCAACAGCACAGGATTTTTTTTTTTTCCCCGAAGAAAAATTACCTCAAGGAAACTACTTATACTTACTTAAGGAACATTTTCTTAACAGCACAGGAAGACAAGCCAGTAGAGACCCAATTAAATTTAATTTTCTGAAGTGATAATGTCAAGACGATGACTTATGTACAATGTGAGCCTACAGTTACTACGTAACAAGCATTTACTGGGTTCCTTTCACGGCAAGTATTAATAGAAAGCCATGAGATAGTAATACTTTCTGTTTCCATTACAATTTTTTTTAAATTCAGTATACCCCTGTCTGCCTATGACAAAATACACAAAAAAAATTAAAAATTTAACTTCTCCTTCAGCTTACTCACAGATTTAAAGCACTTTCTGGGTATTCTAGTCCCCTGAAACTGTACTGCCGTTAACAACGCAAAACATAAAAAATGTTAAGAACTGCATCTTTGAGATGCAGCAGACACTCAATTGCACCCGAGTGTGATAGCATGATATTATAATAAGAGACAGTTCTCATGAAAAACAATGTCCCTAAGATGGCAAATTACTTTACCCAAGGCCAAAACCAGTTCACTTACATGCAGGTATTTTTTTATAACTCCATTACAATAGTGTCTAAGGACTAGACATTTTGTATATACATCACAGTAGTCACTGGGGAAACAGAGGAGGAGGAGTTCAGAAGAGGTTAGGTTTTCCTCCCCCGCCCCAAGAAAACAAAGTATACACAGCCTAGACATAGGTATAAAGAAAGTACATATAGGTTTTTATTCTCTTCATGCAAGTTTAAACTGACCCAGACCATATAAAGCCACAAACAAACCATACCTCGCCTGAGACGATTAAGGCTTTCCACATGCCAAGATTCTCACACCACCAGTCCGTTCGTGCAATGTGCAGCTGAAGGTCACTGTGCTCTCTCTCCATCAGAGTAATTTCATCCTTCAGCTTAGAAACAATCTGCAGACCAAAGTTTATTGATTACAAGTGTACAAGTGGTAAGAAAAAATCTTGTGCAACATGCCTAGCTGCGTCTTTAGGGATGCTGTTCAGAAAGAAAAAAGGGTTAAAAAGTAGAGAGACAAAGAAAAATACATATGGGGAAGAAAAAAAAACATTGAGAAAATCTACAATGTCTCTTAAAAACTTGTAGAATACACAGTAATCTTAAAAAATGCCAAAATTTAAAAAACCAAAACCAAGTTGGAAGGACATGCCACTACCACATTGTCAGCATAAAAGATACTTTAGATAGGATTATATATTACACACATATACTACATACTGTACATTTTATGCAAACTTGAAATTGCAATTCTGAGAGATGCGTTACTGAGGACATCCTCCTTACTGTTTTCAGATATATACGATGCGACCGAATAACCTGGGAATAGATTTCACTTACGGGAACTTAGCTATATTAACAATCATTCAGGAAGTTACCACTTAAATCCATTTTAGTTTTGGAAAGGGAAGGATTTATTTAGTGTGGAAAGCACACATTTATGAGGATATTCTTATCAAGACATATCTCACCATCATAATCTCAACGCACCACAAAAAAAATAAGTAACCATACATGCTACCATGACCAAAAAAGGTGGAAGTACACATAAGATGAGACATTAGAAACACAGTAAAAGAAGCTGACACTTAAAAAAAAAAAAAAAGATACACCACAGAGTCAAATTTGAGTCTTAGTTACACCACTTGCATCACAAATGGTACATTCCACAGAGCTACAGTAATTCTTTCTTCTTCAGAATTTTGGTCCCATATAATATGTGATATATTATTGACACAACAGTTACATAACAACCTTCTAGCATACACCTAACCTTCAGAGTAGTTTTGTATTTTATTTACTATTAGCATACAGATTGCTCTGCAGTCACCTTACACTGACTCTGGTAAGTGGCATCCAGGAAAAAGTGATAAACAAAGAACTGGTAAGGTTTCATCATAAGTAAATAGTTGCTATGCTTATAAAACAAATACTGAGACTTTGTAAAGATACTTAACCCATTTTATTATTCTCTTTCAAAGATGTATTTATTTTCAGAGGCACAGTATTTTAGGAGAAAAAAAAAATACTGGGAAAAACCCACTGCTTTAAAAGGAGTACAATCCCTGCCTCCCCAAGAGCTCAGTTATAGAAAGAACACAGCTATTATTTCTCAAGAATGTAAAGGGAACATACAAGTGACACATCCATGTGAATGCAACAATATATAAAGGTTCAGAAATATAATAATTTTCATATTAAAGAAAAAAAAACCCTGTAATGCTACAGAAACAAATGGACAGCCTAACTCACGCGTATACCAGCACGTCCACTCTTGCCTAGTACTTTTTTCGTACTTCTAACTCTTTTTGCCCATGGTGCAAAGTTTAACTTAAAACCTATAGCTGGTTATACGAGCACCTCTTACAATTTCTCAAAGTAAGTTTTATGTCCACTCTTGGTACAGGTCCACTGGAAATACAAAAGATCTGAACAAGTTAACATAAAATCCTACCAACTTCCACATAATTCCTGATCGAGATGGAAGCATTTGTCTATTCAGTAAAGTCCCATTTCATTTCAATAATTGTGCCCCATAGTTTTGTTTGCAAATAAGGCTTAGCAAGCACTAGAAAGTGTTCCGGGTGGGGAATGTCGAGGTTTTGCTTTGCTACTGAGGATGACACGATTCAACTCCAGAAAGAATGGTGGTCCCTGCACATTTATGGTGGTTGCACAGGATGGCACGAGACTGCACTCGCAGACCCAAGGGAGACAGCCGCTAAGATTAGGGCCTGAGACACGTACCAAAGGTAGCACCACAGTCATTGACCTTCAAGGACCAAGCTGTCTTCTATGGCAGCGGGCCTTGTATGCCAGAGACATTGCCTGAGACTGTTCCTCATCTTTTAATGTCATCTTTGCAACTCTTTGTATTCCACATAATGAACTAAGGAGGACTCCTCCCTACAGAGCATTTTGTTTCAAAACCGGCAGCATTCCACATGCAACTCAAATGAGGAGTTTTCTTGACTGACTGGCATCTGAGCTGCACAGTGCTAGAAGCCACTTAAAGATGCACACACATGTTTTGTATGGGTGTCATCACAAAGGCATTTCAAAAAGAGACAACAAACCACCCAGGAACAGCTTGAGGTTAAAAAAAAATTAATACAAAATGTCTGTGATATTCCTCTTCAGGTGGCACAAAATGGCGGAATTTTTCACTTCATGTGACCAAGAACCAAATTTTTACTTGCCATGTCCAGAGGAGAAAAAATAAAGTCCCAATGACAAGGTGCTTTCACAATGTCAACCTTAACTACCCATGTAAAAGCTCCATGGGTAAATGCTACTGCAGTAACAGAAGCATTAAAAAAAAGAACTCATCTGTGCTCTTACCACTTCAAACAGCAGCGGCTGGAAGACAAATAAAATGTATCTTCTGCCAGCTGAGGCCATACACAGAGCAGAGTAGTTGCAAGAGGGACACCTCAGAGCAGCTGCAGACACCTTTTAGTTGTTAGCAGTAACCTCTGGCAGAAGACAGATGCAGAAGCAAGAGAGGGAACGAAGCCAGCCAGGGTGGCCTCACATGCTACTGCCCACACCTTCCTCTTAAAGGCAGCCTCCCCTAGCGCTGGGGCAGCAGAGAAGGAGCAGGCTGGCAGCCTCCATTCACTCGCCCCGAGTGAAGGCACAGATGTATGAAGAACCCAGGTCCTGAGCAACGAGTAGATTTCTGCCACCCCTACCAGGACGCCACCCTGGGGGGATGCTCTGCCTACTTGTTATCTCACCCACCATCTACCATTTGCAACCAGTCTCATTACACCTGAAAAGCCTGGCCCAGCCGCATCTGAACAACAGTCCTGTCATATCATCCTCAGCAGCAATAAAAATGAGCTGCCCTAAGCCAAATGCAAATTAATCGCTTCTGCCCGAATAGGTTCTTAGATTGCTGAAATGTTGCACTTTGCAAAGAGAGAGAAAAAAATTATTTTTTTTTAATCCAAGCCCAGAGAGTCGAAGTTCCATAATCCCTCAGAATTTCTAGTCTGATGGATGTGTGCCCTGCAGATTTCTTCTAGCTCTTTATAAATGAAATCGGTCACTTTTATAGGTTCGGGGATTTTATTCCCCTTTATTTGAGCAAGCCAGTCACAGCTGTAGATGATGAATTAGTGCTGGACTATCTGGAAGCCAGCAGAGGGAGCAGAAGATAACTAGCATGTCCCTCCGTTGCAGGGCTGCAGATGCGGCAGGGACACGAAACAAGCTGCCATAAAAAATTACACAGATACAGGCGGGTAGAGAGGGAAGGAAGAAATACCATTTGCCACCAACAAAGCAGCAAGACCACACTGGTCATTAATCTATAACAAAAAAGCAATATAAATCATATTTCCAATTTTAGTTACAACAGCTTTGAAAAAAAAAATGGAAAAAATAAACAAAATTAAGCTCTGATTTCACTTTCTGTAACAAGCTGATAGAAACAGACAGTCTGACCTGTTCTAAAAGAGCCTGAGACCTGTGCATATCACACAAACACACATAATAAATATTTTTTTTAAAAGACCAAAAAAAAAAAAAAAAGGACTGAAAGACACTAAAGGTAGTTACCTTTTTGTCGGGTTTTGGTGAATTACATATAGAATTTAGCGCCTGTTTCTTATACTCAAGCTTGTCATTTAACTGGCGAAGTTTATTTGCAGCATAACTGGCCTGTTCATTAATTCTTGTGCTGCACTCTTCAGTAACTTCTTCACAACCTTGACTCTAGGAATAGAGGATGGAAGCAATTGCATCACCAAGATGAAAAAGAAGACGGTTATTGTTTGCTTCAGAAGTATTTTATGTTTAAGAATACTTTTTCTTGATATAGATGAAAATGTAGGTATAACAGATTCTAACAGATATTCCAATCATTAGATTAAACAAAAAATACAAGTCTGTTAAAAAAAAGCCACACAAATTCAAACAAAAACAAACCAACCAATCAACCCACCCACCCCACAAAAAAACCCCAAACAGACAAAGTCTCGTTATCAGTTATACTACAGCTTTTCGGCAACTCTTGCCAACTGCATAAAATGACCTTCAAGCTAAGGCTTTAGTGTAAATAAATGAGAGGAATAATCAAAGTTTATTTTAAAAGCAACAATAGCTTAGAAGTCATGATCAATATTCAGAGCCACATAGAAAAGCAAATACTTAGCTCTGAGCTGAAAGATAATGAGACCAGGGGGAAGTGGAGGAAACAGAGGAAAAAAAAAAAAAAAAAAGCACAGTTCTAATGAACAGTCCTGCCTCCCACAAACCTTCACAAAACAGATTTGTCAGCCTGCAGAACAATCTAAACCAAGCCCTTTCTCTTCATAAACAGATTTTACTGCTGTTTTTAGAAGTGATAATAAAAATGTGCTAAAAGCACATATGCTTTATCTTCAACTCATAATTCATTTTCTTACATCCATTCAGACAAAGCAGGAGCTTTTTACATCTTGTGTACTACAGGCATGAAAAAAAAAATAGAAAACTTCACACCTTTCAGTGACATTTCTCTTTAACATCTTTTGGCATTTGTCTCAGCCTCCCCTTTCTTACAGTGCTTCCCCAAATAGGCATGAAAACCTTGAGATCAGCAAACACAGCACTGTGATGTTACCGTTGCCACGTTCAAAGATCTTTGAGGTCTGCTTGTGACTGAACATATCTAAATTTGTCTGTGGGAAGCTATGAATCTAATCTCGTGAGCGAGAGTTCTGTGTTATTTAATCATATTTCTAAGCAAGCTGTATCTTTATATAATTAACAAAAAAGCTAACAGAAAGAGGTCTCATATTCTTACTAAATTCTTTGAGCTTTAGAGGACACAATCCTACTGTAAATTCCGCAGTATCTGCATCTTAGTAAAAAACATCTGAGAAGCGGAACAGCAGCAACAATAATTAATCTCCTTAGTGTGATACTTATGAGGGAGGGTAACAATACAGAAGTTAGAAGTTCTAGGCTAAGAAATCCATGCCCTTTTCCAGCTCTACATTTGCCTGCTATGTGGTCAAGTAACACTAGCTCTATGCCTCATCCTTGCTTCTGTCTATTCTGCAAGGACTGTGAAATTCCTCAGGTCAGAGGCTGCTCCAAGCAGATGTACAGAGTTCAGCTCACAGAAGCTTGCTGTCGTCTCCTGGCACTGCAGTAATACAAACAAAAATAATTAACAACATTGGGTGTTACTCAAAAGGCTACTGAGCAGAACCAAAAAAAAAAAAAAATCCTTAACCTTTTGGGGAAGCACAGAGGTCAAAAAGAATAAAAAATGCTGTTTCCAACACTGAAGAATTAAAAGACTTTTCATGTGAAGTTTGGTTCTAGTAATCAAAGGATTGCAATCAGTTGCAAATCAGTAATGCTTTGCTCCCAGAGGTAGGCTACATCGTTTCTCTGTTACTAACATTTCAGACACTTACAGCAAAAACCACTACTGACTCACCAGGTTTATTACAGAAATGCTACATTTATTACAGAAATACAACTTACCTGTATTCAAATTACCAAATTTATCAACCAACCAACATACTCAAAGCTGAGGCCATAAAGGATTGTGCTATTCTCCCAGTTGCTAAACTGGTAACGATTTCCATTTCTGTGACCGCTGCAGAACAGACTTTGGGCTTACTTGGCTGTCTGACACACGCGGCACTGACACAACCACCAGACCCTCTCTCGTCAGTCCTGAACGCAGGCACTGTTTGCTTCTGTATTTTTGCATCTACTTGTGACCTATTAAAGGAGGTTTGTCCAAGGAGCAAAAAGTGATGATGGATTAGAAGAAGAAAGAGCTTGTTCCACAAGCAGCAGAACAGCAGGCTGGCCTTGCCCCAATTCCTATCTCCTGGTTCGATTTTCTCACGTTTACTTAGGGCTCTCCCTTTTGTCCTTCCCTCCATGAGGACACTACATAGCTTTTTACCTATCCAACTCCAACAGTTAAATTTATAAAAAACTAACATAGGTAACTCCCACAGTGCCCCAGGAAGTAAGGATGCAGACCTCCAAAACCCAGACTAAAATGAAAACAATTAATATTAGCTAAGCATTCTATCTCTCAGCTTTGGTTTCCTATACACGGGGAGGAAAAAAACCCAAACCTATTAGCCAGTAGTGCATTTTCACCAACATTTGAAAGCCCACTGGAAGCTTTAGAAAGAAGAATTTCTTACAATTTATTTTCACCTGAAGAAAGGCCTTGAAGACATCAGGATTGCTCTGCTCAAGAGATGTTGTAACAGTATATGCAAATTAATACTTAATTCGTCGTTAAAAAAACCCCAAACCTTAACTATGTAAGCAAACCTGGCAATATATTAGTCTGAGGTTTCACAGCAGACATAGCCTTCAAATCTGGCACATATATAGCAAAGGACTTAGAGGAAGGACAGATGATGCTCATGTCAAAAACCTAATTTTTTAGCAGCTATAGTAAATGTTATCTGAGAGAGCACAGGTAGCCCTGAAGTGTTGTGTCACTTTTCTTAGAGAAACCATTATCTCTGTTAGACTCTTAATAAAATATATAAAGAGATTAAAAGCACAGTGTTTAATACTCGGAAAGTTCTGGACAAACCCAGTAACAGTCTTTTCTCAAAGTCCCAATGCTTACAAACACAAGGACCAAAAAGTCTTTGAAAGTACCTATCACCTCAACACATAGCTGAGTTAGCAGCGAGAAAAGTAGAAAACATCTTGAATCTTTTATCAAGGACAAGAACACAGGGAGAAACCAGAAATGAAGAATTTGGCAAGCTCTAGAAGTTCACGTTGGAAGTAACTGACTTACAACAGTTCATCTCTGCAGATTTGCTGATATGTTGATTATGATATGACTATCACAGCTCACCTACAGAAATGAAAGTTATATTTAAGCAGTAAATACAAAAGTCTTAGGTTCTGGAAAATTTGTTACTAAATGGCAACCATGACCGGTTTAGAGAAGCCACTGAAAACACCTGCCCCGAGAGAGCTGCTGTTGGGTTATCGCTCATGACTTCTTGAATGCTCTCTTTTAGTATTTCCAGTTCCAGTGTTATTTTAATCACTTTTATCTTCCAACATAGTCTACTAATTTATTTAATAATTAATTTAAAAGCACTAAGATTGTCTTTTTCATTCTTTTTTTTTCTCCTCCTTTGTGTGACTTTTAATACCTATTTAGTACCAAGAAAATGCACACTGGACAGGGACAGACAATGTCTGGACAGAAACTTACCTACTGAGGTTTCAGTGAGATTTCCTTCAGTGAACACCAGAGCAGTTGAGCTTATATAGGTACATTTTGCACTTTCTGATACTAAGGAGCACAACAAAAGATGTGGAATACAAAAGGCTTGGAAATCTGAAATATCTACCTTAACTACTTTAAAATTTAAATAGTCCTTTTATACCATTTTGTTTCAAAGAGCTTATGAACATCTTGAGTTTATCTGATGAAACTACAAGAGTGATAATATTCATAGATACATCAGAAAAAAAAAAACAAAACAGAAGTAGTCCAAAGCTCAAGGACAGGAGATGCTAGTATGTGCTTTACTCAGGATCATCTTCAGATCACCTTAAATAACAGTAAAATAATTTATTCATCTGTCTCACCACTTCATCTTTGTCCTCAGGAGTTAGCTGAGCAGAACTTCTTTCTTCTTCCTTCTTGACTGATCTCTCGTATAAATCACTGACAACGAATGAGGGGTAGTATCTGTCCTTTAGAGTTTCGTAAACGTCAGCCTGAATTCTGTAGAATACTTCAATACCTTTATTTCCAACGAGACTTTGCTGTATTTCTTTATAAAGGGCTTTTTCAACAGGTATTTCTCTGCTTTCCACAAAAAAATTTTGATAAATTTCACTCACTAGTTGAGGTATTTCAGCCTAGGAAGCAAAGAGGGAGTGGGAGGGAGAAGAGAATAATGAAAAAATGTTTAAAATATCAGGATGACTCAGGATCCAATGCATAATTTGAAGGATCATCAAGCTAATTTCACGGCCAGATGGATGAGAACACATCTGTGAATCTCTTACTAAGATCAAGCACTCTGCCTGTGTACCTACGCTAAGCAATTTCGCAATTTCACAAGATAAATATAAATACATGTTAAGTCAAGAAACAGTTAGGCTCCAAAATTACCACAGCTTTCACACCCACTGCTTTTAAAAGGTAAAAGGTAGTATTAAAAGGAAAAAAATGCTAGAGCAACAATGTGGTCACCATTTTAAATTCAGATTGTAGAGTTCGGCTCTGTCAGCTCTCCTGTCTCCTGATGGATAGGATCAACTCACTTTATACGTGACTACAATTGATTTTTGAGGGTGAAAAGAAAAAAAAAAAAAAAAAAAAACAAACAAAAAAAAAAAAAAACAAAAACAAAACAAAAAAAAAAAAAACAAAAAACCAAAACACACACCTGAGGAGACATTTACCAGTACATGAACTCAAGTATTTCCACTGAAAACAACAGAGGATTGATTGTTGCAGTAACAAACAGTAAAGAGAGGAAACAGTCCATGATCATCTCTCTAAACTGACCTGGATTAAAAAGGTTTTATCCACTCTTCACAATTTGTCACTTTGGTTAAAGGATGTCATTTGTGTTTTCCAGCTGACTAGAATATTTTTTACACGGGAGAGTAATAAAATTCAAGCGAATACTTACTTAATTCATATTTCATGATAGTGTGAATCCTGGACTTTTTTTTTAAAAGAGTCCTCCCCCCTCCAAATCCAATCAACTGCTCACAAAGAGCAAATCTGTTCTCTCCATTCTTGCTCTACATCACTGCTCAAGGGTACTTCTTGCATCTTCTAAGTGATATTTCCCATCCCTGTTTCAGAGTTCTCACTCCTACTTTATGAATCGCATGATAGAATCATTTCTTCCCTCTAACAATAGTGTGGCATGCCTGGAGAAACTTAGTTGCTTATACAACAGAAGAAGTAGAGGAAGGGGATCTTTTAAAGCAAAATATCTCTTTTTAAAGAACTGTAAAAACATATATACAGAAAAAGTTTCACAGTTTTGGATTGGATGGGCTAGATGAGAAGTTTATGTACAGGCTATCAAACAGTAACGTACTTTTAAGTTTCACACGAGCTGATACAACTAAAGCCAATATATTACTGCAAGTTTTTTCTCTGGTGAAGGGGAAAAATAATTACACTACTTCTGTATATCATGTATATTGTTTTTACAGGTCACGTTGCTACACAAAACAACAGCAGAACATCCTCACAACAGTTCACAATTTTTAATAAACCTATTATCCTCAAACATTGACATGAAGTAGTTAAAAAACCTAAACTGCTTAGCACCCATCCTATGGTATTGCTGTTTTAAAAACATAAATGCAAAGACATTTCCTAACAGCAAGATCACAACACAGATTTCCATTAGTGTGCAAGCCACACGGACTTGCAATTTCTTCCACCTTGTTAGCGCTCTTCAGATACTCCACAGCCTCCCAAAGACCAATCAAAGCCATCTTGTCCATCCTTTCCATGTAGATTCGGAAGTGCTCTCGGTATGAAGGGTTGGCCAAAATTTCTTCAAACTGAAGAATCTGAAGAAAGGAAAACTAAAAGTAAAACCTGGGAAAATAGCTAAATCTAGCTTCTCTCCATCCCTTATGTGGGAAATCTTTTAACTTGATGTGCCCGCAGAGCACCACATATCCCACAGACACGCGCATTAGATTCAACTGCACAGACCTCCCACAGTAGTAGTTTTGCTTCATTAAAGAAAAAAAAAATTAAAGAAAAATCAGAAAAATTCACTCTAAGTATTTACAACATAAACACACCTACGTTTTTACCAAATAGAAAATGTTTCCACATGTTTTCTGTCTACGAGGTAAGACTACGTTTCAAAGGACTAAGACATTTCAAGTCATTCATGAAATGCTACTACCAAAAATTAAACTTCCAATGTTCCTGCAAGGCAGAGGAGCCAAGCTGAAAGCTAACTGATCTGTTCTCTGTTCTTTGCTTGATTCAAACAAAGAATAACACCAGTAGCTTCCATGCCACAGGAACTGAGAGATGCATCTCAATCACTCCCAGGGACAGAGAAAGGTGGAGTTCAGCTCTTTACCCTAGCAGCTAGGGCATTTGGTGGCCAGTTTCCATTAACTGAATGTTATTGAAAAGCATCTATCAGAAATGCAGGCAGGAAAGAACACAGGCTGTGATATAATGCTCAGGACTCTTCCTGAGATGAGAGAGGAGGGCATATGTCAAGCAAGGAAGGAAATGAAACACAGGCTTCCCACACTCAAGCAGATGCTGCAGTCATTAAGCTGCTGGATTAAAAAAAACACATTATTGCTTCCTCATCCTCTATCATTTTTATGAATCCAAGCCTTTTCTTTAAGACAAACACCTGAAAACAAAACCAAAATGAACAGATCTTCTCATGTTGAATAAAACAAAGAACTATGGCTTTTTTTTAAAAAAAATAAGATCTATTTTCAAAACACCTTATCAAAACAAAACACTCCTTCCTTTCCAACTTGTCAGTCTAACAGCTGAACTAGTTTTCATGTAGCTCAATTAGTGCTGTTACTTATACCATCAGGAATCCCAACACACCAGAGCAGTCTTCGTTTCTTGCTTTGTACTTCACAGACACCAACCAACCCACACCTTTTTCTTTGAAAAGAAAAGCAGATCCTTAAGCACTGAGGCTAAAGAATCTTAGCTTCCTGTGACTTTGCATTTTATAGCAAAGATAATTTAGTATTGAGCAAGACATGAATTCTAACTCAGACTGAAGTATTAATAGTTTCTCTAATATTGGTTTCCCAATACCTAATAATAATACAGTTCAGGTCACGTATCAGCTTCTTTCTCTGTGGCGAGACCATCTATTTTCCCAAACCTAGTATGTGTGAGACACTACCACCAGGTTACACTTAGGAAAAATGGTTTGCTGGACTCAAGATGTATACGAGGAAACCACATACATGTGCACGTACAAAATTACTAGCACAAGTCACTTCCTTAATGAGCCAAACTAAAGAAAGTCCTTTAACAAGTGCAGTCACTTGTTTTGTCTGAAACAGTTCCCCCAGATTTTGGGCAGTGTTTAAGTAAATCATGTTTGTCTCAGCTGAAACACTCCTTTTCATCTTCAAATTCCTCAGTGACAACCATCTGCCATTCCTTGCCTCAGCCTTTACCATAACAATATAACATGCACGTGGCTTCCTCTTAGCTTAAGCTAAGAGCTGTTCAGGTCTATGAACATAAACTTCTGTCTTTCAGAGCTCATTCTGTAACCATCATTAAACAGCAGAGAGAGAGGTTTGCTGAAACTTACTACAGAAATGGTGATCAGATTGTCAGAGAAGAACACAGATGACAATTCAAAGGCCAGTCTGTGGTTTAGCCTCATTACTGTACATCATCCTACTCTCTATTCTGTCATTTTATCAAGGACAGTGATTGCAAGTACAAGCAGAAGAGAGTCTTCCGGCCTCTTGAACAGAGATCTTCACCATCTCTGGGACTGTCCACTACGTAAATGGCAGCAGAGGTCATAAATCACAACGTGAAGCATGTGTCATCACTTCTTGAACAGGAGGCCACCTTGGTCTCTATGCCTCTAATATCCAAGGTATTCCCTACTAAGGCTGCCTGCAAGGAGGGTTGTTGGGGATTAAAATAGTTTACTTTGTAAAATATTGGAAATAATTTTGTAATCGCTTAAAATTAGGTTGAATTGTAAGGAGGCATTTAGGTTTTAGGTGATAAGTTACCATGAAATGCAGGCAATCCAGGAATTATTCTGTGGAGGATCCTTCCTTCTCTGATTTAAAGAATGAGATTCTGCAGTATTTTGTAATCCTCAGCAAATGATCATTTTATGACGCAGTATCACCACGGAGTAGAGTACAAAGCTCGAAGCTATGCTGGCACATACGCACACATTAGGGCATGTGGACATCCTCAAATCTAATATATGATTAACAGATAGAATTGTCAGCCTCAGTAGTAATCCTTCAAGTCCTTCTAACTCGAGAGAAGCTTCTAGGTTCAGAAAAAAACAGCAGCTTAACTGCTGCTACATCAATTCCCTGCTCCAACAGGAAAATAACTAATATACCACAGCTGGCCACAGACTCTGCCAAAGACAAGGAAGGGGTTAGATTTTTATCTTTTTTCCCCAAGAGGGGCACTTTAACCAGCACCCAGCACATGCACACAAAACAGCCTTGCTCCTCACCATACGAAGCAGACACCTGGTGATGGCAAGTCCATAGATAACTGTCACCTCCTCTGGAGAGGAACATAAACTGACTACTTCATTTGGAAGGGCCTGTATAGGCACCAGCCACAGCACAGATGCACCGTACTGTATTTCTTTCCAATGCACCAGGTTCCTATTCACTACAACCACACTGGCCTTTAAAGAATAACCACGATACAGCTGGTAACAGCACTGCAGGTCATGAGTAGGGTGATTAGAATTTGGGCCAGTAGTCGAGGTTGTGTGCTGGGATGATGGCATGCAGACTTGTTTTCGTTTGTGGTGGTTTTTTTTTTCTTTTTCGTAGAAGGTAAGAATAAGAAAAATGTAAAAAATTGCACTGGAAGAATATGTGTGTTTCTCAAAGTTGCATTTTAAAAAACATTAACTAATGCTTTGTCTGTAGATTGACTAAAATTAAAGCATATATTCTTTTCACTATTTTTCAAAAAGAGGTATGACATCAGGAGGCATCTGTCATATACAGCAGTAGCTGAACCAAATGCAAGGATTAGTCACCTATCAGGAAGTATATATACATAAGGTACTGCATATACACTGATAGAAAAATCCCTGCCTTGAGACTCAAATATTCATGAACATACTTCTGTCATCAGACATCCTATCTTTAGGTAACAGAGGAATGACCACTGAAGGTTGCTTTTTTTATAACCTCAAGTTCTGTACCACGAAGTATCCTGACATAACGCCATCTCACAACCTGAAGCTCAGAAATCGTAATGAAAAGCCCATCAGTCACCAGTTAAATCAGCAGCTATCCACAGATGTGGTAGAAGTCAAGTCTTCTGCAGGAGTTTCAACTGAGTCCTCACCAGCAGGGTTATGAACATAACACACAAATCTCACAGATGTGGTGATGCGGCTGTTGTGCTAAACACAACAGGTCAATCAAATGCTTTGCTGAATAAACGCAGACAACAAGAACTCAATTAATTACTGCAGCACTGTGCAGATACTGTTTCTAAGAAAAAGGACTAAAACAACACTGTCCATAAGAAGATTAGATGCTTTATACATTACACTAATCCAAACTGCATTTTCTCTGAAAGTAATTCTAACACCCAAGGCAGAATATAATCAGCATCAGAGCTAATGACAGAATTCCGATTAAGAGAGTAGCTGGGCTTTATTTGTTTGCCTACAAACATTTGATTAGTATTCACAACTAAGGATTTTCCTAGAAATCCCAGATTCAGGATAATGAGGTAAGTGAAACGTGTGTAAAGTCTATACAGTCCCTTGACTTTTAGGTATTTACCAAACAGAAAACTGACTTCTGCTATGAAAGGAAAAAAAAGAAAAAAAGTATTTCAAAGAACATAATTTTTGTTTCTCAAATCTGTAAGAGGAGAGCACTGAAAGCTCCAAATAATCCATCTCTACATTTAACCCCATAATCAAGAACACGTATTAAAGACTTCCAAGCAATGCTATTGCTCCTCTACTACTGTAGGAAAGAGAAAGCTTTCTGTAGGATGCAGAAGTGAAACCAAGTTTAGTTCTCTGGTCAATTTGTTCTTTGTTCAACTAGTACCAAAAATCCTCCAGGGTTAATATATTCAAGCTTCTGTGCTACACATACGTAAAATCATAATTCAAAACATCATAAGCAAATGCCCATTTCTGACCTATTCCATGCAAGTTGAAGAAAGGAAGGCAAACTTCGAGTTTCTTCTACACAAGCTAGTTATCCTGGAGGTTAAATGCTAGCTTGATAGAAAAGCTGGCACAGCCAGACTCTGAAGAGAAATTATGAGCCACCAGCAGTGACATACCAACCTGAGCTTATCTACTAAACCCCAAACAACACCGCTCCCTTTGGATTAGAGAAGGGCCTGAGTGTTCGGTCAATATTGCCCACACAGGAGGGGCTGGAGTCCAAACAGCACTGGCTGCCTTGAAATAAGAACCCAGACTGCAGCTGTAACACTGCAGAGAGAAGATGGGAAGAAGCAAGAGGGAGAGAGTCTCCTTCCTCAGCCAAGCCCTGGGCATTTTTGTGTGCTCAGAAGAGAACAGGCCTCCATCTCCCATCCAGCCTCCCTCCACCTCTTTCCTGGCAACAGAGAGTTGGGGACAACGGGAGAGAGAAGCAGTTTTCCTATTTTCTACACTGACATATGGGTGTGGAGGTGTTCTAGGGCTTCTTCAGAGAAGCATTTTTAAAGCTTCAATGTAGAGCTGCCCCAGATGCCATAATTTCCAATATCATGACAACAAATGCCTGCGCAAGGAGGTTTTATTCCTATTAATAGCACCGTTAACTCAATATAGGTATAACTGCAAGATACAACCCTGGATCAGCAGCTCTCACCACAAATCCATTCAGTTATAAAACAGGTAACATAAACATTAAAGAAACTCCTGTTGTTAGAGTACTATTATATTTCATTTCTGACTGATCCCTGCCCCTACCCAGTGCAGCTTGACTACTCGACCCCATTCCTGAACAATCTTATGTCACCATGTAGCTACCCTGGAAAGTACATAACATCTCCTCAGGCACCAAAAGCAGCATCAGTGGCTCACGCAGTGCTGCCACATGCTTCCTTATTTCCTTTTCTCCTTGGCTTCTCTTGCTACACCCAATTCCAGGAAACAGATCAGGACTGCCTTGGCATAATCTATGACACACCATCTGAAATCATGCTTTAAGGACGAGCAGGAGGTAGCGAATGGCTCTTTCAGACCTTACTCAAGAAAGACAAAACACAAGTAGTGAGAACCATTTCTGCATCATGTAATTTATACTTACGTGCCACTAAGTTATAATTATCATAAGGAAATAACGAAAATTAAAAGGTCCCTGCATGAAAACGCAACTTCTGTCCATATTAAGAAGATAAAATCTTATTTATCATTTGAACACATTGACTACTGGGCTTTGCCCACAGGGGACATGGTAGATTACACAAAGAAGTCACTAAACTTACTAAAGTTCAGCAAGGACAAGTATCCATGATTTTATTTTTGTAAGTGCTGGCTAATACAATGGTAGGTTTTTTTTCAATTCCAGACTACAGTGATGTTGAAAACTAGCGTTCAGTCAACAGCTTTTCCAGAGTTTTTCTGGAATAACTGGCCTTAATTTTGTCAATTGCCTTCCCCAAGTAAGTGTTCGCTTTTCAATAACAGCATCTGCAAAACCCACAGGTATTTCCTACAGTAAATATAGCAAGGGCCAAAGAAATATTGCACATATGTTGTCAATCTTTTATTTGAAAGAAAGTTTCAGAAAGGCCACTACTATGTCCTTATTAACTCCCTGCATGCAGTGTGTCTGGAAAACCACACATGCTTACGAGCCACTCGATGCTTTATGAAGTTTCACATTTAGCAGTTCCCAGCTGAGTGATCTCTATGCCTTTTCAGGTACTTCAGTGATCTTTTCCCAAGATAAATAAACTACCCAGTAATTAATTTGTACTTGACTCCTGTGGGAAGGGAGGAATTAATGACAGTGAGGCTAATATGATCCAGTGCTAAAACCTTTAGAATGACCTTCAGACAATGTACGTGCTATTTGATTAATACCTTCTGACTCTGAGGGCCATCGCCTTCATCAGAAATGCCATCCTCCTGCTGATCATAAGCAGGCCCTCCTAGCAGCCTTATTCTCTTCTCGCACTGCTTCTTTGCCACCGTCAGCTGATTAATATACCTCTTCACATTGCGAGCCCTCAGCAGGTCAGCTTTCATTGCCGCAGTTTCTTTTCCCTTTGAATCTAGGAATAAAGCAAAACAGAGATAGTCTTTTACAACACAGAAACATCATTGCCTCTGTGACCTGCCCAATCAAAGCATGGCATTCAGGAAACAACTATGCAGATGAATACAGACACTGGAAAGTTTGTATTTGAAACAGAATGATGACTTTGAAACACTCTCCAGCGATACCTCAAGGGTTTATAGTTCAGAAAAAATCCTTATTCAAACATTCTGTGCTATCTGATCCCACCAGCTCCCTTCCCATAGCCTGTTGCCAGACACAGGCCCAAGACTCGTACTACAGGATGGACATTTATCAGACAGCATTAGGAATTTACCTACAGCCATGGTGTACAACAGGAGCCGATGATGGCTTATGTACCTTACTGAACATAACACTGGCTGCCCAGAGTTATGAGGGACTGGACTCTAACCCCTCCAGCCCAGCGCAGTATGTTCCCACACATCTCATTTGGTGAGCCTGATGTGAAAAGCACATCTATAGTATCTCCTCCAGACAACAACGCTGACCAAAGCTCACTCAAAATGGTCGGATGACACAAGAAAAAAAAAATGTATAATGCCACATCAAGACTGCACAGTACTGTTAAACAGTGAAATAACATGGAGATGATAGTCAATTGAATAAGACTTGGTAATAAAAGGTGTTAATGTTTGTCTGTTCTACATTCCAGCCTCTTCAACTAATTATCAGGGCCTAAAAAAAGCAGCAGATAAAACAGATTAAAAAAAACCCTATTGCACTGGAATCATTCCTGGTTTGTATCTGCAGGATGCAACTCACATTTTTATACTGGTTTTATTTTCCTCTTGTTCAGTGTTAATACTCCTGCTTTTGCAGGCTGCAACTAGAGCTCAGTAGCAAAGTACCTGGCTTGTACTTGGCTCTGGATTGATTGATTGCTCGGGGATAAATAACAGAGATCTATTCTACTTTAGTTTTGAAATATCGAATGCTAGTAAAATGATGTAGATGAAAACAGCATTCTACTTTCAAAACAGTCGCTGGTAAGAAACAATCAGACAGCTAGGATTGGGAACACACGCATAGAAAAACAAAATCTCTTAGGAGCAACTTAAAATTAGTATTTTAAGCACATTTCTTGTACATTAAGGTACCTTCTTTTAGGACTGTTTTCAGCCTTTTGTATCCCCCTCAAAGCCACCTGTAGCTACAGCATGGGACTGTAAGTTCTGTCACTTGTATAACTGAAGGACAAACCAAGGTACATGGAGCTCCCTCAAGTTTTACATGTAATGCCAGTACGGATTTCTCCCAATATCTTTCCCCGTATTTTTAACCTCACTTTATTCACTTCATGTATTTAAGCATGTTGGCAGGGGAACCTTCCTGATTCAAAGACAGTTAGAGTTTTAATAGGTAAGTATCATTTGCATCTGAGCTGCCATATAAGAGTGAACTACAGAAATTGTAGTCATGGAAGCAAATGATGAGTTTAACATAACTAAAAAACAAAGCAAAAAAAAAAAGACAAAGAAAAAGAAAAAGCCATCTGTTTTCCTGTCATGTTATCTCCACAGGGAAGTCAACGGAGCATTTAATTTAGTATTTCAGTTCCCTGACCAGAGGTACCAGTATTAATGAAAGGAAAAGAAAGAACAAGAAAAGGCAGAAAAATACCTTAAGGACAAAACAGCTCTTCCTCTCAATTTAAAACATTTGCAGCTAATACAAATACATAGACAGTAGTTCAAAGTGAAGATTATAAGCTAACATTTCACCTCCTGCACTTGACTCCAAGATGGCTTTTTCGAGTTCTCAATTCTCTCAACAGTTTAAATTCTCTGTGGTCAAGACGCATACTTGAAACACCACACTTTGAAAATCCACACAGTGCTATGCAATGTTCATTCAGCCTTCTTAAAGCAAAAGTACCCTTCTTTGTGAAAAAAGGCATTGCTGGAAGGCTTTCAAAGTAAGCATGACTACTTTACCTTAAGTCTTATCATCCTATGACTGCAGCAGGCCTCCAGGAGAGGCGAATGAGTTCTATATCCCACTTGCTTCTGGTGATTAATTGCTTTATTAGCAAAGATCCTTCAAAACCATTTCCCTCCCTCAGCATTTCATACCCAGAAGGAGCCACTCCGTGCATGCAACCCTCAGGGCAGAATGATGAAGATCACACTATCAGCCTGTTCCTGCTCCATGGATAAAGAGGACTGGTCACCACAAAAGCCTGGCAGTGATATCTCCTCACAAATGAAGCAGAGGCTGACAAAGAGCAGCCCAGCATGGAGTGTGGCTAACGCACTGCAGCGCAGTGGAGACGGTGTGGCAGCCTGAACAAGCTTTGAGCACAACTTCCCTCTTCCCAAGTATGAAATGTAAGCTAGCAGAAATCACGATGAGCATTTTCATGTCAACTGGGCAAGGTTACGCATTAACCCTAATTTTCTTTTGAGATTTTTGAGAATTCTCAGATTTTCAGATCTAAACTGCTCTGTAGGGTTTTTGTTTTGTTTTGGTTGGGGTTTTTTATATTAAACCCTATCAAAAGATATTTTAAGCTATAAAGACAACTTCTCTTCTTAAAACTATTCTGGCCTGATCCCACCACCACAGAAGTACTGAGATATAATTAAGACATATATTAAGAGATATAATTTCTGAGAGATACATTAAAAGATACATCAAGAGTTACAACTTCTGAATATCAGCAAAGATGTTCATTATATTCAGGTATCACTGAATAAACCAAATAAAAACAGAAAGTTGCAAAAGGAAAGGCTTGCATTTACTCACATGCCTTTCAGTAAACGCCAATAACTGGGAAAGGAATAAATTATACACTACTATGACAATGTTTCATCACTATACACAAAAGAAAAGACATCCTTTGGGGAATTGTATTTTTTTTTTACCAGTAACGCATAAAAAAAATAAATCCCCAAACTGTTAAATTATTATTATTAAAACCAAGCAAGTAAAAATCACTCCCCATCAACAAGATAAAAAAGATAATTTCTCCTCCCTGTGTGAGTTGCATACATGTTCACCAGCAACAGCTGAGCAGGGCCTCCATCCCCAAAGGAGCAAGCGGTCTTCTAGTAGCTTCCTCCAAAATAATTCTCCTTAATACAGGACATTTTCACAAGACATGCACTGCCATGGAGGAACTTCAAACCCCCAGGGGTGTACTGTGCACCCCTTCCAAGGGCATCCAAATGCAATTAGTACCAAAAGCAGAACTTCAAACTCTGCTTATCGAGCCACAGTCGTGGATAATTCCATTTGCACTGAACAACATCAAAATGCAAATAGTCCAAATGAGCTCAAACTTACCAAGCAATCAAAGCCATGCTATCTGTGCAATTTCTTTTTTTTTTTTTTTTCCACATCTACAGTGATTTCTGAAAAAAAGCTTCCACTTTTTCTTCTGAATCACTCATAATTACCTTGATTTCAACTAGGCCAGGAGTAGATCCCAGAACCCACCAAAAACATTTCTGAGAATGGATTGCTCAGACCTAATTTTCTTTCTTTTTTTTTTTTTTTTTTTTTTTTTTTTTCGGTAATGCTGGTACTTGGTCAGGTTTCACAGAATCACAGAATGTTAGGGGCTGGAAAGGACCTTGAAAGATCATCGAGTCCAACCCCCCTGCCAGAGCAGGAACCTAGGGTAGATCACGCAGGAACGCGTCCAGGCGGGTTTTGAATGTCTCCAGAGAAGGAGACTCCACAACCTCTCTGGGCAGCCTGTTCCAGGCTCTGTCACCCTCACTGCGAAAAAGTGTCTCCCTGTGTTTAAACGGAACCTCCTATGCTCCAGTTTGCACCCATTGCCCCTTGTCCTGTCATTGGGCATCACCAAGAGGAGCCTGGCTCCGTCCTCCTGACACTCGCCCTTTCCATATTTATAAACATTCATGAGGTCACCCCTCAGTCTCCTCTTCTCCAAGCTAAAGAGACCCAGCTCCCTCAGCCTCATCAGTGAGATGTTCCACTCCATTAAACTGCCACCATCTGTTTTTCAGTCAGAATGCTGGGCCTTGCAAGCAATAGCCATGCCAACAAATGCCACACAAGATTTATTACCGTAAATCACAGTGAAGGATGTAACAAAAATAATGTAAATGAAGACATACGTAAAGTTTGTTGCAAGTGCAAAGTAAACGGCCCTGTAGTCCTGAATGAACTGTCCCCTCTCCTGATAGTAACAGCATAAAACAAAGATTTCTCGTTTTAACTGCAAACTGATATATGGCAAAACCATGATGAAAACGGAAAGTACAAGTTCTTGTTCCTCGACAGCTTCAGGAACTACAGATATCTGACACCAGGCAGCATGTACAACAGCACTGACTCATCTGATCAGTCTCCGAAGGAGCTACACGCACGTCCAACACCATGTGCATTTCTGCGAGACTTCATGCGAGAGCCAGGTTAGGCACATGCAGTACCTACTTAATACTGTGCTGAAGTATTTAAGTGGTATTAAGTAACATTAAATAATCATTAAGCAACAATGATTTAACATTTTCACCTAAAGAGTAACCATAACCTTCTACATATAATCTACCAATCATTACGGATCTCTTTGAACTTTCAGAAACTTTTAATTACGCATTTTCAAAGCCTACATAGGCCTGGAAAAGTATTTGTTCAATTCTGCAAAAGCAGACCAGACTTTTAGAAGAACAGTACAAACAGTTCTTCCACTGCCCACAGTACAAGCAAAGGGGAAAACCAGCTGTAATGTGGTCAGACAAAATAACGAGTAAAATAAGGGCTACATCCCAACCACTTCAGGCAACAGATCTGGGGGAAGGAACTTAAAGGGAGACCACAGAGAATTTTGTCACTAATCATTAGCAATATGTCACAGCCACAGCTGGGCAAAACAAAAAGCAAAGTAACAGTAAGGTATATTTGAATATGGGAGTAAATATACACTATACAATTAAAATACCATCCGCTACATATAGCCTCCGTCTGTACACCTCTGCATTCCCTTGGGCCACTTTCATCTGACTCCTCTGCCTCTCTCCTCTGTCTTTCACTGATGGGCATCTCTCTAAACCAATCTGGACATGATGCATTATCACCATCACTAGCACACACAAACGATCTCAGGAGGAGAAAGAAGAACTTTCTCTATAAAACTGATCTGAAAAATCACAAAACAAAACAAGCAAGTATATCACGATCAGAATCACTCTTAACTTTCATCTTCATCCACAAGTGTTGATTCCCTCCGCACTTACTGCTTGGACATGACGTGGAAGCACATTTATTATCCTTGTCAAAAAGCTATGCAAACTAACTGTGTATGTGTGTTTATCCCTGTGTGGAGGATGGGGATGGGGGGAAGGAATCATAATACAGTTTTGTCATAATTAAGTTAGATAGCATCTGTAATGTGCTGGAATGCAGAAGTATCCATTTCACTTCACTCTATCATCTTGACAAAACCCACACATCACAACCCACACACTGAAGTTAGCTTGGAGCCCCAGTTTCTACAAGAAAAGTCCCATTCTACAGCCAAATATTCCAGCCTCTTTCAGAACCACAGTACCTGAGAAGCCTGCCCGGAGACAGTCCTGTTTCTGTACCACTTGTCAGCTCCACTTGCAATAGAGAGTATCTAGGTGCACAGTGGGAACGCCCAGCAGGAGAAATCTTCTACTGCAACACAGCAGATCTTTCCTACAGAAACAGCTGCTTATTCGACCTGTCTCACAATCCCTGTTTGAAAAGGAGCCGTTTTCTCAACAGGGAGGCCCTGGGGTCGATTACAATGTGGTGTCTGAAAAGCCGTCCCATCCAGTCATCCAAGGATGGCTACCGGTCATGCTGTGAAGTCATGTAGAAAGTGGAGGGCACAGAAAATGAGAAGACAAATCAAACAAATCCCTTTACAGCGTCGGGAAAAAAAAGAAGAAAAAAAAAAAAATATCTGTTGAGAGAGTCTCTCTGATTTGTCCTAAGACAATGTATATGCCTTCAAGGGGTTTTTTTGTTTTGTTTCAAACAGCAGCTAGAAAAAAAAGTGACCCCTGCTAAAATTCTTGTAGGATCCTGTAATGCAATACAAGCAAGAGAAGAAACAAAAATCTGTCTGTTAAAACTCAAACCAGTGCATATAAACAGTTTCTCACTCACATTATAGCAAATATCAGGTTATTACAGCAAACTACTTTTGTTGTCACTTCACAATCGTTTTTTTAAACCCTCTTCTTTAGAAAAAATAAGGTCTACTCTTGCTTCTAGAAACACAGGTCCTCTCTCACTCATGCTACAATGCTTGATCTGTGTACTTGTCCTCTTACAAACTGCTTTACTAGATCAAAATGCAGCAAATACTTTCAGATAAAGATTTTGAAGGACTAGAAACACTTAGCACATAGGTTTTGTAAAATAACTCTAAAATACTTAACATTTAGCTTAAATTTGGTTTAGTACTTCCAAAGAATCCTTATCAAAAGGCAAGATGAGGAGGAGTTTTACAGTTAAAAACGTACAAAGATTTGATTCTTCTAATTACAGCACACGTGACTGTGAAGAGCACAAGCCAAAAATATCAATAGAAAGAATCACAGAACAGCTATGGTTGGAAAAGAACTTGAAGATCATTACGTCCAACCACTATCTAACTCTACTAGTGTCACTACTCCTTAAGCGTCATATCTAAACAGCTTTTAAAGACATCTAGGGATGGTGATTCAACCACCTCCCTTGGCAGTCTGTTCCAGTCCTCGATAACACTAAAAAGCAAAAGATGAGTAAAAACAACTCAAAAAACCTAACAAACCAACAACCCACCAAAAAAAAAAAAAAAAAAAAAAAAAAGCCCCACAAAACCAAACCAAAAAATACCCGCAAAAGCAATCCTCTTCCTATAGTCCCTGTTGGAGTGACTCTGACTGTTTTGGAAGAGGATACATAGGAGGACACAGAAGTAACACGGATGCATATACACATCAGATTCAACACTTTTGTTCCAGTGTACACGAGGGAAGTAGCGTAGGGTCAGCATGCAAGGTAACAGCTTCTATTGACAGTGGCCCGCACCGCTCCAAAATAAGCCATCAACACCTCTGAAAACAGCAATGCTACATTAGGCTTCTTATCCAGCTTTAGCAATGACCAAACGCAACTCTCCCAGCCACAGAAGTGATACCATCCACCCACAGCAGGCGTCATACTGTGAACCTCTCAAATGACTTTGTGTCTCAACTTTTTAAGACATTTGACTCTCTCAGGGAGTCAAATGCAAAACTTACTGCTTAACATGAAGCAGATGCTTTTCTACGTTTTCGTTTGCTCTCCTACGCTCACATGCCAGAAGATTCAAGTGAGAGAAATCTGAAAAGAAAAAAGACCCTATAACATGCCAGTTTTTACTACAGAGGGTTTAATACAATGATGTTTAGAAGTACTTTAAAGTACTTTCTGCTTTTATTAGAGGGCCCTAACAACTAAGTATTTTGCCAATAGGAGGCACCAATACTAGTTAAATCAAGTGTAAAGAACCCTGTCCTTTCTGAGAGGCAATCCCTCTGCGTACCAACATTGAGTATATACCTCAGTATCGCCAGATAAAATAGTAAAAGAAGTCAGGCAACTGTAGCTTATATGAGAAGTCATCAGTCTGAACCTGGTCCTCAGGCTACTCATCCTTTAACAAGACACCTTTCTATAAACAAAAAAATTTTGGCCAGTTTTAGAGCCTACATTATGTCTCCTCAACCAATAGCAAAGGTACATAATCCTGCTCAGGTGCATTTATTGTTAGCCATGTCCTTGCACAACACTTACTTGGCCAAGTTGGCAGCTAAGCACCGGCCACTGCAGAGCACTGGCTGCTTCTGCTGTATTTAGGGCTCCTCATGTTTGTTGCTGTACCTTTTTCTATAGAAAACTCTGCCTCGGGAAGCTCCCACACCTCAAATCGATGGAGGCTGAGACTATATCCATGTACATATTATTCTACACTTGCTCTGCCCTTACAGTCCGAGAGTGGGTATCAGTCTTGACAGACAGCTGGCCAGACCAAGTTCAGCTGCTCCAGCTGAACACTTGGGCACCTAAAGGAGTTACATTTTCAGGACCTAAGTTCGCCATAGGAAAAAGGAAATAGATAACAGTACGACTACCTCTCACCAGGCTGGAATCAAGGCAAAGTGATGCCCATGGACAAAAGGCAAGAGCTCATTTACTAGCAGGGAAGGGGAAATTGTTGTATACATGGAGCATCGCAGGCTCACACACATTATTACAGGCAAGCAGTAGGTACCGGGGGAACATTAAAAAGAGAAAGACAAAATGAGATTGTGCATCCAGGATGGGAAGCATCAAAAGGTGACGTAAGTAATGTGGTGGTCTGCTCTACAGTTCAACAATTTTTGTATCAGCAGTAAGATGTGCTGAACTTTTTGTTGGCTTTGTTTTATTTTAAGGAAGGTAGCACAGCTTTTTTCCTTCATTTTTTTCTTTCTGAAACTCAGGAACATGTTAGATTCATTACCACATTAAAAAAATGTTTTTCCTGAAGTATGTGGAGACAAGACACAAAAATGCCTTCAGAACTAGATTTTAACCCTTTAGATAGCCCTCAAAGTTCGCCTGAAAATTTTAAGTAGAGGAAAATCTTAGCAGAATAACTGAAACAGACCAGAAATCTGCCTTGTATTTGTGTGAACTATAGGAAGATTGTATTGCGTGCCTCTGTGGGACATACTGTTCCACAAGTGTTAACTAAGAAAATATCACCTTTTTCTTCAGGCACAACGTGAATAACATTGGCTATTTAATAAATAAAAGGTTTATCCAAAATGGCCCCACTGACTAATACAGCCAGCAGTGGTTATCAGCTCTAAAATGACACTCAAGTTTGCCACAGGACTAAGTTAGTTATAAAAGCCAACACATGTACACAAAACTTGAGCGCACTAGCTAGTAGAATTTCTGTTGAGTTGTTTTGGGGTTTTTTTTGAATACAGATAAAAGCAAAGAACCAACTTCACCACAGAGTAAGTGCAACTAGATATACTTTGGCAGAACAAATAACAATAATTTTTTTTTTATCTATTCTGCAGTACTGAGTACCTGTAGCCTCAGAAAAACACCTTCTGTTTGGGGTTTAGAATACTGGATAGTTAACTAGACAAACTGAAATGAGATAGAGTGAGACAGTAATTGATTGTAGGAACCTAAACTGTACAAAAATATTCCCCAAATCAATTCTTGTCACAACAAAGACCAATGGCAGCACAAACGGAAATACAGCCTTAGCAAGATTGATTTTTCATAATGTACTCAGCGTTAACTTCCCTGTTCTCATTTTATTACTTTATGAAACAGACTTTCCATTAAATTAACTTTCATCTGAGAAATATTAATATCTTTCTGTAACATACACTTGAGCAAAAAAAATCAGTGTCTACTTTTCCTTTTGCCTTGGTTTGACACAAGCAATTTATCCTACAGAAACACACATGTGGTTCTATTTCAGAATGTAAACACAAGGCTTGTCAGTGTTGACAATCTTATACTTTCAGAAACTTCAGTGTGTACCCCAAACTCTTCAAACTGTCCAAATATATTTATTTTTTCCTCTCATGGCATGTTTATTTTCTGTTTCTGCATTTTTCACTACACTTGAATCACCTTTAAAAGCTTTCCTTTGTGCCACAAGGAGCTAGAAAATAATTATTTTTAGCTTGACGGAGAGATCTTTTAGATATTTGTTTACAAGTGAATTTATTTCCATTGTCCATTGCCTTTTTATTATGCTTTGATATATCTCAAGTGTATCTGTCCAAGCAAAAACTTGATCTGTAATTTTGCTATCAACATAATCTCCTGAAGATGTATCAGTTTTGTTATATTTTGAGAAGGATAAAGAGCAGTGTATACAATAAATGTAAGTACAAATGTAAGATGTATGTGCATTTTAAAAGGCAGACAATGCAGAAGGATTTAAGAGTGTTCTGTATTGCAACACAAACACAATACAATGAAGAGTCAAAATAAAATCTGACTGACAACTATGCAGTATCATTCCTTCTGTGTTTTGAAAGGAGAACAGACTGAGACTTTGAAGAATAGATTGTATGAAAAAGAAAGAGGAAGCAAGACTCTCAGCATACAAATTTGTAATGCCCAAAATCTTAGCTGCAGCAAGTTCTGAAAATAAATGCATCATAGATACGACCTTTCTCATGATCCAACAGATTAGATGAAGATTGAGTGGGGGGATAAGCACACCATGAGAGTTCCTGGAAGAATCAGACAAATGAAACTGAAACACTAAAGGCATAGCATTCCTAAAATCTGTCTAAAAATCCCCCACACACTGACTGCATATGTATGTCAGGAGTTCAAACAATTTTTCAAAATGAAAACAACAGATGTGACTTAACAAGACGGAATCTTACCTTTCTGCCTCTTCACTTGGGGAATATTGCTGATCGTGGTTGCCTGAACTATTTCCACTACAATCTGATACCTAATTTTAAAAACAGGTAAGGGCGAAGAGGGAGGAGAGAAAAAGAAAAAAATGGTATTAATTTTTTACAATGTGTTCTTCATACAGCGCACTTAAGAATTAACAAAAACCAAAATACTTCCAGCTCCTCCTCACCTGGAAACAGAGTTACATTTCTCTGGACATCTGCAACCTAAGGAGTAGTGTACATATGGAGGTTATCTTGAAACAGAAGAAAAACATCAACCTAACAATAATACTGTCCCCTTCTCACAACTGCTGGCACTGCACACTCAGTTAGTGAACACAATACAAAGTCATACTTTTAACATTAAATATAAGCTTTCTGTAGGAAACCAGGATGGCAGTTCAGTTCATAAGTAAAATGCTGCCTGCAATGCTCTTCTAGCTAATGCACTCAATAGATACATGGAGTATATATATTAGGAGAAGAAAAAAAAAAGTAGTATTACACTAAGTAAAACACTGAAGTACTATACTCCAGGAATAATTAAAGCCTAAAACTATACTACACATAATGGAAGACCGAATTTCGAGCAAAACTGATCTGGTAACTAACAGACACCATGCACTCAAAGAAAACGACTGCCAGTCAAATCTTTCACAGACGTCAAAGCTTTGGTCATAACAAGCACTCAAATTCCTCTCAGTGCACTTGCTTCGGCAGCTCTTAACATTGGTAATAAAGCAACATTCCTGTAGGCGTTCCCTAAACTCATCCATCAAGTTAACTCCTAGAGGAAGACTGAAGCCTTCTAGAAAGTCTGCGACTTCTGTGACTACTTCTCTGTTCAAGAAAGAGCCTACGATGCTTAAAATATATCCCTCTTCTTTTATATAATACTTTTTTTCACCAACATTATTCAATCCCCCCTTATCTCCTAACTCTTTTAGGATTTTGATTGTCTCTGCCTCTTTGTACATAGTTTTACACATACAGCATACGCTCAACTACACTTCCAGAGTTTGTTTCATTCTGTTTCATAGAATCATGGAATGGTTTGGGTCGGAAGGGACCTCTAAAGATCATGTAGTTCAACGCCCCTGCAGTGAGCAGGGTCATCCTCAACTAGATCAGGTTGCTCAGAGCCTTGTTGAGCCTCACCTTGAATAGCTCCAGGGATGTGGCCTCAACTACCTCTCTGGGCAACCTGTTCCAGCGTTTCACTACCTTCATGGTAAAGAACTTGTTCCTAACATCCAATCTAAATCTACTCCTTTCCTGCAGTAATAATATTTATTCTACCCAACTCCTTCAATTACCAAGCTGAAACCTAAGAATCTGCTTGTGAAGCTTTAATTTTTTTAGCCCTATTTCCAAACTCCCATTTGTTCACACTGATGGTTTTACATGTTTTCATTATCAATACTGTAACATAGCATCTTTTTTGCTCTGTTCCTATTATATTGCCTTAAGTAAAGGAGATGCTCCAAGTTACATCCTGAAGGCTACTCTTTACTCGGCTCCTCCTAAGTACTGGGCTTTGGCTGCAACTACTGAGAGTGCTGTAAAACCTGCACCACAGAACACTGGATACACTGCCAGACCGTGACCCTTTCTCCCTGAAAGTCTGTTGCAAACATTCTAGCTGCTACATATTCCGTGGTGCCAGTGAGTAAGATCTAAGAAAGTTTTATATGTGATACGTTAATTTTACTTTCAAGAAGTGAACTGTACTTGATAAATTGAGCCAGTTACGGGCTCACATCCACATTATTGCTACCTTCCCACTCCCACCTCTTCCCTATACTTTGTTCTATTCATCCTTTTTCTCTCAGTTACGTAAGGAAATGATGACACAGAGCCAGCGATAATGGTCTTTCTCAACGTAAATTGTGCAGTTATCTTTTGCTGCTATACTAATAAATTACAGAATAAATACAATGCTAATCTTGAAACCAGAATGAAAACTATCCACCAGTTTATTTCCTTACAACTATTTATTCTCAGCTATGTTTTTGACTCATCATATCTGCAACGCTTTCTTCTTGAAAGAAGAGGGGTGGGTTTCAAGAGGAAGCGGACAATCTCTTTTCAGTGGTGCCCAGCAAGAGAACAAGAAATAACGGGTTTAAGTAAGAACATAGGAAGTTCCATCTCAACAGGAGGAGAAACTTCTTTATTGTGAGGTTGATGGAGCACTGGAACAGGCTGCCCAGAGAGGTTGTCGAGTCTCCTCCTCTGGAGACTTTCAAAACTCGCCTGGATGCGTTTCTGTGTGGCCAGCCCTAGATGATCCTGCTCTGGCAGGGGGGTTGGACTAGATGATCTCTAGAGGTCCCTTCCAACCCCTAACATTCTATGACTCTATGAAAGAAATAGGGACAACACATTTTGTGGAAACTTGATAAAACAGTAATAAAACCCTGCCTCCCTTCATGACCATCAACAACGAGGGTAAACATTATAAAGAATGACTCTGATGGGCCGCGCAATGGTCCCTCCTCTGGAAGCTTTGTTGGTTTGAGTCTTTTACCTCCAAACAAATCCACATTTTCACAAGCCAAAGGTATGAAAAAAAAAGTGCTCCTTGGTTATCTTACGAAAACAACATCAGCTTCTCAAATGTCCCTTATAATAATGAAAGGGATGTTTCCACAAAGCAATAGAGAGAAGCTCTGCTAAGAGATAAAGTGACCAAATGTTAGAGGCCCACTACAGATATTAATGAACTACAAATACAAGTATGTCCAAAATTAAGTAGTTGCTGCATCATCTAAATACATTCTAAAAATAAAGTCCATAAAAGCAATGCAGAAAATCAATACAATATTCCTTTTTACTGTAGTGCTTCTAAGCAAGGTGAGAAAAAAAGATTTAAAAAAATCCCAGTACCATACCAGCCTTTCAGAGAGAGCTACTGGCAAGGCAGAGAGCTGGTGCGCTTGCTTATAAGATCCAACACACACAGCCTCCCACTCTTTTCTGATTTCCTGGCCAAGAACAACAACAGCCCTTACCTACAGCTTTCCACTGATCCAGCCGGGAGGTTTTCCCTACTTACCCCGTAACAAATATTTGGTTCTAATCAGAAGAAAGCCTAGCAAAAGTCCATTAATGAGATCAGACTGGGAGGATGCCTTATGGGACTCCTCTCCCACAATGCTATGTACATTCATCAAGAGCACCCAGGAGTTCAAGCTTTCTTGGCTACAGTCCATCAAGAGTCTGAGGAATGGTTTATCAGTGCCTCACGGCGTCTTACATTAAGCAACGTATTTTATGCTTATTTTAGTAAACATATAATAACAAACAAAACAAAAAACAAACAACAATCAACCACAAGAAACCAAAATAAACACACACACAAAAAAACACCACACACAAATGAGTTTCCCAGAAACTGTAGTGCCTTGGGATAAATTTCCCTCAAAGCTAAGCCTACACAGAAAATTTTTGCTACTTATATCTGTTCTTTACCAAGATGGTACATGAGAACATTAGGAGTAATAGGAGAAGTTTATAGTTCATGAATGCCATGCACTGGCTTAGAACAGACATTGAAAAAACTATTTCCAAATAAAACACAGAAAAAGAATTTTTGATAAACAGAATATTACTACCCAGAATAGCATCTAACTGGTAAATGTGTTTAAGTACAACATCACAGTAATTTATTTGTTATGGGATGAAAACTGGAAGCTTTCTCCTCACTCCAGTCACTCTGACAGATTCGGTGTTCCTCAGTAGTAACTGCACAATGGCTTGTTTTCTTCTCTTTATTTTCTTCTTTATAGATTTTCCTGTATTTACAGCCCAAAATATCATTTAGTTTTTTCACCTAAAATACCACTTTTTTTGTTATTTTTTCCTAGCCACACAGGGACTGCTGTTTGGTTTCCTTGACATAAATCTGTAAACTTGCACCGGTAAATGCTGAAAGCTTTGCAAAATATACTACATAACTTTGAGATAACTATTGGTTGGCCCAGATGTCTCTTGGTGGTCCCACAGTGCTGGGGAACAAACAGAACAGAAATCCTTCCTCCCACATGAGAAAGCTCTTTAATCAGCTTCACAGAGATTGGCTCTATACAAACAGAGGAAGGATGATCACTGCCTCCAAAATCAAATACTATTTCTTTTTGAAAAAAAGATAAATTTTCTCAGATATTTTCCATTCAAATACTGATTGGTTCAGCCTGATCAGTCTGTCTTTCAGATGGTGCTGCAGTCAGTAGAGGTATAGTGTGTAGAGAAATATGTCTCAAGATGATGGTAGCTGGACTCCACAGACTAGAAAGGAAAAACCTAAGTGAAGCCAATATCACATTATTTCATAAAGCAAATCTGCTCTCCCATATTAGAGAACACAATTTAAAGTGACCTATCATCTAAAAGGAGAGCACACTGAGCATTAATGTGCCTGAACGACAACAACAGAAGAGTTAAGCTTCTTTTGAAACAAACAGATCCATTAGTGTGATTATGCTAATAAATATGATGTCAATTAGGTTTTAGACAGAGTCTAATAGAGACTAATTTCTGCTCTCAGGAAAGGCACACTGGTTCAGAGCAAAGAGCAAATTTTACAGCAGATGAACAATAAGTAGCCAAGCAACGAAATCATTTCACCATCACCTAAATGTATTTTCCCATCTCAGAAATGCAAGTGGTTTCAGAAACAAAGAGAAGAACAAGAGAAAGTAAAATGTTATTTACGCAGCCCACATACTGCATCTCTGGAAACCATCGCTTGGCCTGACCCAGCCAAGTCTAACAGGTCTGGGTCACAACAGATTGCAAAGTGCACCTAATGGGATCAACGTGCTTGCGTCTTTCAGACAGTGCTGCAGTCAGTAAGGGAGAAAGCTGACCTGCAGCCGCAACCAAAGGGAGTCAGGGAAGAGGGAAAAAATACCAGTTCTGGTTGGTGGCGAGTACGACAAACACTCTGAAAACAACTTTAACGGTCCCCAAATGTTTTTGTGTGCTCAACAAAACCAACTCAAGGACTTCTCGGGAAATCCTACTCCAGTAATATCTCTGCTCCCTACTTTCCAGTCGCTTGTTCCTTAGCTTTTCACTTACATAAGAAATCAGAAGAGAAACAGCTCAGCTATAAAGATAAGGCAAGCATAAACATCTTGTACTTGGGCGAGCAGGCTCGAGATGTAAGCAGTATCTCATATTAAGATGAAAGGAAAAAGATATTTTTATGAGTGGGGGAATTAGTATGATAGTGAGCAGATGCTACTTGCATTAGAAAGTAAGAACATCAAACAAACTCACGATATGTAGGAGCTCAGTGGGTTGTGGTTTTTTTTGGTCTTTAAGGAATTCCTCAGAGTTCATTAACATGTTTAAGTAGTAGGCAATCGGGAAACACCTCCCTGCAACAGTCCAGGAAAACCTCAGATCCAGTAGTGTCATGTGCTAGAACTCAAATCCCTCTTTCCACATCACAGAATCATAGCAAGTTGTTCTGAATGTCCAGCATCCACAGGGTCACTATGGTTCACAATGGCCAGCAATATCTCATAATGAGGAGATAACCACACACTAGTGGAAATTCAATAAATTATTTTATTTATCTCCATGAAGCCCAGCTGCAAAGAAGGGTCTGGTATGCTTTTTGAAGGTATAGTCTTCTCCAGTACATTACTAGGTGAGATTTTTTAACATTTTCTGCCACTGAACTAAAAAGCTGACTATATTAGAGATTTAACAGATGTTATGGCTTATCCTTACTGCCTCCACTTTACCAAAAGAAAAATTAAAATTGAACTTAAAATAGAAAAATCACAACTCATTCAAATCTCAGCAATAGGCTGGCAAAAGCAGCATGTTTAGTTTTGAATGAGCTACAGTGAAACATTAAATACCTCAGTTGTTTCAGGAACTCAACATCGGAGCTGCTGTTAATGAGCTTGATGAACTCCTCATATGAAGGAGCATATGTGTAGTCTTTCTTCTGATGCTCATTCATCTGTTCTCTGTACTCCAGCTGGCTGAGTAGCATTCGGTTAATGTAATCTGGATCGCTCAGAAGTTCCACCACTGGTTTCAGTACTGGAGAGGAAAAATATTTTAAAACAAGATCCTTATGCTGAAGAATAATCATTGTCCTTCAAAATAAAATTGCAGATAAAAGGCAAGAATAAATATTTAAGTTGATAAAAATCCAAAACCAATCTTCCGGACTACACAGTACATTTGAGACTGGATGTATCTTCTTGATAAATCTGTTTGTTTATCCTATTACAGAAATGCATTGACATTGACAAAGCTCTACTTGGAAAATTCCAAGTGGTTTGAGTTTTTTTCTACTGTGTGTCTTGAAGGCTATGACATGACAGCCACTATAAATGAAAATTAAAAGTAAACTGAAACACATAATACACTTGAAACTTCTTAATTTCTGAATTTGACTTCAGCGACAGAAAAAAATGACTAGTGTATTTATAATCAGATTAAAGTGTAATTGATAATACAAAAAGCAAAATAGAAACCCCCTCAGTTAAAAAACCACACTGGTAAATCAAAAGTCTAAAAAAAAATATTTAATCTGGTATCATGATTCAGTTATAATCACATCCTTAAGTCTACAGATTCTACGTATCTGAATAAAATATAAAAGACAAGAATTACTCATATAATCACTAAAAATAATGTCATAGAATACCGCAAAAACGAAAAAAAAACAACAGAAAATGGAATGGACAAACTATGTTTTATCTTGAAAGGTGGTTAACAGTCTGGCATCAAATCAAGAAAGTCAAGTAAATATATGCTTGATTTTGAGAATATAAAGTGTCTTACTCGTTACCACAGAAATTAGACTTCAGAATTTAAAAGCAGAGCATCAAGACTTACACATAATTAAGTCTGTAATTACTAGTATCATACAGGTGCAAATGGTTAATCATCTCTGATCTTTGATCTACCTTTTGTTGCAAGTATTTCTGCAAGGACTATGCGCAAGCTGACCGACTGGACATCTTTTGAGGGTAGGAGACAATACACCAGAATTTGAGAACATTTTTGCAGGAATCTTACTTCTTCATCAGAGCTCCTCAACCATGGGTGCAGCAAAAAAGGTCTTGGTGGATCTTCCTGCCTAAGGGGTAGGGGGAGAGAGAAGAAAGGAAAAAAGAGAGAGAACTTATGTACTATCTGAATCACCATTAGCCACTAATTGATAAAATATACAAAAAATACACAAAATCCATTATTAAGTAACTTCTTTAAAGTAACACTTTAAACTACATATCTTTTGTATACTCTGCAAATTTTCTTAATGATGTTAAGATACGTTTCCAAATTCCTTTGTCCCGTCAGTATTTTCACCTGCCAAAACAGAAATACGGTATTTCAAAACTACATCAAATAGAGAGAACCCAGCAAGTGGGAAGAAAAAATAGTTTCTCTGAATAAAAACCCCAATTGTTCCACTTACAGTGAAAACTCAAGAAGAGAATACATTCTTGTAGAGCAAACTAATTGTAGATCTGAACTTTTAAGAAGATGATTTGGAATCATATCCAGTTTGAGAAACAGGTCTACACTGAAGTTACCGGTTTTTCTTTAGTACCAGCAAATAAATCTCCCAGGCCTGTTTGACCTGACTCTTCCTAGAACAGCAGTTTTCAACTTGCCACCTGCATGCCACATCAAACTGGTCTGTGTCAGATGCCCATGTACTAACAGGTCTGGTATTATTAGCTACCTACACTGCAAGTGGAAAACCAATTTAGAAAAAGATTTTTAAATGCCATCCATAGGTTTAGAAAGAGAGTGGAATTGTGATGCCAAACAGAGAGTGGTGAATTGAGCCCTAAAGTGCTCAGCAAGTGAGAACTCACTGCAGTATTCTCAGTACCAGGGGGGTATATAAAGCATGAGACTGGAGGGGCTCAGTGTGTGCATGCAACTCCATCTTTGGGGCAGTATCTGTGGACAACATTCTCATCACAGAGAGGACAAGAGGCCCTGAACCCTAGGCTCTGCTCAGTCTGATAGGTCTGAATCTGCATCTTCCAAGTCCCATCCGAGGCACCACTTAGCCAGATCACTGAGTTGGTGAGTCACCTCTTGGCTAATCAAGTAACAGCCCTTGCTTGGATCTGAGCATCTCAGGCATGCAGAGGTCACAGAACCACTCAAACAGGAGACAAGAAAACTCGTTTCAAGCTGAGTCCTCTGATCAGCAGGCTGAAGCTGGAATATGCTCATGTGACATACTAATAAATCATCACGAACTTAAGGAAAAAAAAAAAGGCAAACAAAACCCACAAAACCACAACTAAGAAACAAAGTTTTCCTCCATCTTCTTAAATGCTTCAGAGTCAGAGTTCATCTCACCTGCCTTCAGAGGAGTTAGATCCTTGTCTTTGGCTAATTCTGGTTCAGCTTCAAGGAGTAGAATACTCTGAGTCAGAATTGCTCTCAGCCTGCTGGGGAAGGCATTCACTATCATCCACTCACTAGCTGTAAGGGTTATGCAAGCTGGACACTAATGGATGAAGGAAATCCAACGTTTCTTGCTGGTTTCATCCCTTTGCACTTGGTGAAAGAATTAGGCTCCTAACAAAGTACATCAAGCCTGGATTTCAGACAGGTATAGTGTACTATACTATACAGTAACATATTATACTAATATGCTCCTTTTCCTGCCACCAAACAGGTAAATAGGTCCTGGCAATCACGGTAGGTGCATTTTGGGAAGAAGGCAAGACAGAGTTTTTCAGAGCTAATGTTGAAGGAAGTGGTGGTTGTGGCTCTGCTGCCGCATGAAGCACCGGGAGGGCACTGTGCACCACTGAACACGCGCAGAAACGTGCTGCTGAATAAGCAAGCCCATGATAGCACAGTCTGTGTCGTTTGCAGACTCCCCAGAAACATCTCTTCTGATTACAGCTCTGAAAGAAACAGAGTAAACCTCCCCTGCCTTGATTCTGTGCCCAATCTGACCAGTGCATCTCCTTACTGGTGCCAACGGTTTTCTGAACTTCTCAGAACCTGTTTGACTGGGCTCCAAGGGAACTCCTTAGTGCAGGTCACAGCAGCACTTCTTTATACAAAAATGGCTGTAGAAGTAGAGACAAGGTGCTATAGCAGCTCTTCCATGGCCACGTTCCTGACAAACTAAATGTGTGACTGGACCACAACAGCAAGGTGACCATGCCAGGGATTACAGTGAGACAGACATAGTGTCATCTGAGAGGCACCACAGTAATTTCAAAAGGCAGCCAGGACCGGCCTTCAGAAGAAAGCTCTAAGGTGTTAGAAAGGCTCAGATCTGTCACGACTCATACCTGACCTCCTCCCACCACCTATAGCATCTGCTTCCTTCCCAGAGCTGGAGGCTGCTGTCCTGGTTAGAGTCAACTGCCTGTTACTCACAAAGCTGCTCCGAGCCCACTGCCTCTGTGCATGAAAAAGTGACCAAGAACTCTATATGGTCAAACCAAAAGTTTTTAGTTAGACATCGCTACACAGCCACTAGTTACACTGTGGAACAACTGATTTCTGCTAGTCAGTCAAGGAGTGAGCAAATGCACTGGAATACTACTAATACTCTTAATAGTAGCTCTAATTCTGTTCTAATAATACAAGTCATTTTCTCAAGGTGATAAAAAGTAATTTTTCAGTTAGTTTTCAGAACAACAGGACTGTAAAGATGACATGGTTTCAATTTGACTGAAGCCTCTTATTCAATCTCATATCAAATCTTCCGTTTTCAACTGTGGATCATGGAGGGGGTTTCAAGTAAGACAAATTTCAAAACAAGTCCCTTGGAACAGCTTGGATGTAAATATTCCGTACTTCTGAGGAGCAGTGGCTTACGAAAATGATGTGTAGCTTTTACTATCAACCAGCACAGGTGGTGCAGCTGACTGAGCTCAGAAAGCTGTTTATCTTGTTCTGGTAGGAACTTGTCACTGCGGCAGCTGATTACCTAGCTATTTTCCTGAGTGCATTTCCATTCCTCTTGCATACTCCAGACATATCCTACAGCCTTCTTTACGCTGCATGAAACACTTCCCATCGCATGCTCTCCCTAAAGGCATTCATTATTCTTCCAAAACCAGGCATGTCCCAGTCAGACGACTGGCAGACAGGAATTCTGAATCATTTATGTACAGCCACCTCTGATTGGGGAAGAGAAGTCTTCCTTTTCTGGACAGGCTGGTCCACCCAAAGTCAGCCACTTCAAAACACAGTCAGAAGCATCTGCACAATGCTGGCAAACAGGATGACTTACACCAAGCATCAGCTGACTAGTAGCAAACCAGTCTCACCTAACAACTGAGTCCTGTCTATTAACAGCAGTAATACAGAGTTAGAACTCAAAGCAAGTGGTGATTGCTTTTTTGTCCATGAAAACACAAACCCTATCCTTTTTGGAGACTCTTACTTTATTTGTGTGATGTCCTGCATAGTGATTAGATCAAACTACACTTTCATAACATGTGTAAAGCACAAAACAGAGCCATAAGGCACATAAAATGTCACTAAACTGAGATTAGTCTTCTTTGCCTTCAATCTCTCTCTATAAGTCTCCTGAGGAATACCAGTCTGTTTGGGATTGCAAACACCCTGGAGCATTAACTGCACCTTCACTATTATAGATGCAAGAGAAGTTATTGCTCAGAACCTCTGTCTCCCTACTGTAAAAATTTATTCCCAGTCAACAGCAAATACATCCAGCTTGGCTGAGTTGGACCTATGCCAATACTTTTCTAACACACAGTCAAAAGAAGACAAATGGAAAATGGAACTGAATAAACAAGCAGGAAGGTAAATATTTGATTCTTATCCTTCTAATTGTCTAATGTGTTCCTGCCTACAGGAGCGCAAGGGGAAGGAGAGCTGCATATTCTCCAGTTGACGGGACATTTAAGAAGAGTTCCAATTTTTCCTGGACATGACTTTCTAGAATAGGGGTTCTTTTAATTGCTTTCCTAGTTAAACTGTACCTAAAGTGTGATCTAAAAAGCAAAAGGCACAGAACTCCAACAGATTTTTATGACAATAATACAGAAACAAAGTTTTCTCTAAACAAGTCCTGCACATCAGTGCCAAACAGTTGTGCCAACAAATCCTGCAGTTTACTGTTGGGGCAAAAGAAATAAAGGAGAGACTGAAAGAAGGAGAAGAGGCTTGGGGGGACGCTGAACAGCTACAAAATAAATCAATATGCCAGTGGTAAAATAGACAAGACAAGATATCCAGGCTTGTATCCTCCTTTGCATTTATACATGAAGCATTACACTTCTGTTTGTCTCAGTATAACCACTGATCAGCTTGCAGGGAAAATATATTGCACGTCAATGAAAGGTATGCCCAGAAACAGCATTTCTTGTAACTCCCTTTCATTGATACCCACTAAAAAAATAAATAAAAAAACAAAATAAATCAAGGAGCAAACTATGGCTGTTTACTATCCTTGAGCAGGAGCTAAGATGTCTTGATCAGGCACATTCTTAATGCTTGATATAGAACCTAGATCTTCAGCTCTGTGGGAATGTGATCAAGAGTAAAGAAGGACACCGTTCATTTTGGAGAGACCAACAGGAAAAGCCGAAACACAACTGCAATCCGCATGCGTGCGCACAAAGCAGAGAGCTGCGACATCCCTCCAGTGCTTAATACCTTTATTGGCACTATCAAATAACCCAAATAGTAACAAAGGCATTATTTCTCCTCCTATCTAATTCTCAACATGTGTTATGAGGTCAGCGTGGTTGGATTTTCTAAATAAAAGGTCACTTAGTAATCACAGAAAACTCTTAACTAAAACTGTGTGCAGATATTTTTAGAAAGAGCTTTGAAAGCCCAGTCAATTATCCATAAATTCTGAGCACAACTGTGTGCAGTGAAGTAATATAAATGTGGCTCTCTAGCAAACAGTTCCAAAACAGGCATGATACAAGCTTTGTAAACCAGGCTCATTTAATCTGCTTTAGGTAATGTAAAAGTAATGGCAAGTGGCAATTTAATTCATTTGTGTCTTCTTGAACAATCAAGACTGAAGTAATAGTGGCATATATTGGTGTATCAAGATGCGGGTGACTTCAGTGATTTAAAACAGCAGACAGAGCTCATGCTTTACACAGCATGCTTACAGGTCATATCCCTCTTCACTTCCCCATGAGCTACAAAGCCAGCGTTAACCTTGCCCAAGTTTCTTTGTATTTTCATTTTACAAAAACTTTAAACCTGCTCTGAATTTTTAACACTATCCAATGCTATTTCATAGCATCAGAAAGCAAAGGAATTACCTTCAGCTGCTCTCCACAAATCAGTGGAAGATCAGGCAGCAGTTTGTGACTACAGATCCACAGGTTGGGCCTGCCCACGTGAATTCCTTTACACCGGTTATGGGACCAATGTGACAGCTATTGCAACTATCCCATAATCTGAGATCAGTTGGTGCAGCTACTGAATGCGTATGTCGCTGAACATCCTCAATACTAAGATTTTACCCTGTACTGCTGCAAACATTCCAAGTTCATCCAGCAGTTTGTAAAGGAAAGCAGAACAGCAGATTTGCTTTGGTATCCTTAAGACAAGCAGTTAAAATATTACCAGTGTTACAGAAGTATCATTATTTCCTTCCCATGTTATAACTACACAATTCTGAGCCAGTATCAATACTCCTTTAACAACAATTTCTCATTTCTCAGGAATGCAGGGCCCGCAGCAGTTCTGCAATACTGGACAACCACCTACGACTGGGCTTCCAGGTTTCCCAATATAGGGACTTCATGGAAATCTCTTTTTATCTAGGTCCTACTCTAGTTATCCACAGTTTTAATTAGGACCATCTGGTAACTCCTTGTATTGTAAAAACATTCAGGCAGGAGTATTAAAAGATTCTTGATGTTTGTGGTTAGATACATGCTCCTGGCACAAAACACTGTCTCTATTTTTATATAGTCTCAACCTTCACAATGGCAGAGAAGAGCTTAAAAATGAATCCTGAGAAGGGTGAAAAAAATTAAAAGTCAGCTCTAAATTTATTAATTACAATGCCTGTGCAACTTGGGACTTCGCAGGTTTGGGGTTGGCAGGACCACTGAAGAACCCCAAAATAAGTCAACGGATTAGGAGACATCCATGACCAGAAACTTAATGATGACAAACAAGATAAATCTGTCTGCTTTGAAAATAGGAAGCCAGCAAATAAATAATAATAATTTTAAAAACCCAACTCCCCTAAAAAATATCAACCAAAGATTTCGTCAAAACCATTAACAACTCTACATGAAATTAAGGGTCTTCTCTCTTTAAATAATTACATAAATCACAAAATGTTCCCTTCAGCTTTGCTATTTCTTTAATTAGTCTTTCAAGAGAGACACTTGCAGAGCTACATTTAAGTCTCAATCAGTGCAATTGTGAGCTGAAGCACACGTGCAACTCACTCTAAATGACTTTCATCAGTACATTTTTCAACACTCAACACGTGCTTTCGTTACACGGATTCTGAGAACTACCAGAACTACATGCAGGCTGCATCTCTTCACCTGTATCACCCTCAGATCTCTAAGCTTCTTGACAGTGCGGTAGAATGAAAACTGCTTGATCTATCTGAACTTTCTAAGAAATAAAAGAAATTAAATCAGATCTTTACAAGCCAGCATCATAAATACACATGAAAAAAGTACTTACTGAAAAAAAACCAAAACCCAACAAAACCCACCTTCTGAAAACAAACTACACCAAACCCAAAGGGCACAACAAAAATGACAAAGCCAACACCAAAATTTCCACAGCTGCCATTTTTATCAAGGTACATCAGCAGGTTTTACAAATCATTTTACCTAATATTTACTGTGAAGATAACCTTATAATTTATACAGTTCATAGTTGCCTCTTTCAGGAAATAGCATTTGACACATCATGTCGGTAACAAAGAACGTATCAACGGCTTACAAGCTATGGTACGACTATATCAGCACCAGGAGGTCCTAATGCTTATTGTGGTGTCTAGGTCATGCTCAATCACTAACAGGAAACCCAAACTTCCCACAGTGAAGCTTGAAGGCCACAGGGAGCTTTAGACCTGGTGCTACCTGTGAGGTGACTTTAATAATGTGTTCAGACCTTGGCTTTTCATGACTATTTTGTCACCAGCACTTTCATACAGCTGCTCCCACGGCAATGAACCTCCGCAATTTCATACTAATCCTTCTGATACTCCTTTCCAGAGGCTGAGTGTGATAAGCAGTTCTTGGTAGTCCTAGTTTGTGGGTGGCAAATGGAATTATAAAGGAAAAACAAGAACTGTGGGAGGTGTTCCGTAGCTATCTCAACAACTTGGATGCATCTATAGGATTAAACAAAATTAAATCTCAAGCGTTTAAATTCCCTTTGCATCAAACTGCTCTTGATCAGTTTGTGGTGGCAGAAACTTTCATTTTTACTGAGTTATCTCATCACACTATATAATGTAATTACAAAAAATACAACTGTTTTATATCTTATATGTGCAAAGGCTGTCTCCTCTCCTTATTCTGTCAGTAATAAATGGAAAACAAAAAGAAATTATCAAAAACATGTACAATACAAACTAAAATCCCCAAATTGTTTCTCATATTAATCACTCAAACGGCAATTTTGTCACAGCACTTCCCTCTCTCACACTTTCCAAAAGCTCTGAGCTCTTAAATATGGGTTCTGAATCAACACTGGGAATAGTCTGCAGCCCTCAAGCATCCATTTTTGCTAAACTATGACTTATGCTGTAAGTCCAGGCACATATATACACAGGAAAAATAGCAAACACTTCTGAGTATCCCATCAGATGTCATGTAGAAGTCAACTTGCCAGAAGCAACACCACATATCCATACTTGCAGAAACAAATTCTTCTTCTACCTTTGGGATCAACGTGTCCCAGTTGTAGTTAAAGATGAACAGAAAACACTCCCAGCCAAAAGATGTAGAAGAAAAAAATATATATAAAAAAAATAATCAGGTGTCACTGTGGCCTTTTCGCACTGAGATTTGTCCAAAAAGCACTGCTTGTCAGGAGGTTCAAGAATAGGCAAGGATTAACTATGTTCAAATCCCATTTGCCTACTTATCTCCTGTAGGCAAACCTCATTTTGCCTTTGATGCCGCTTAGAGACCACAGCACAGAGTGATATTTATCAAATGTTCATAGTTCTGTAGTAATACCTGATGTGGTTGTTCTTAGCCCACGACAAGTGGAAGGGAACTTCTTTTTCTCTTTCATGGGGACAGCTTTACAGAAAGACACTTTTTTTTTTTTCTTTTTTTCACTTTGCTAAGTCTTTCCAATGGTAACCGTGCATTTCCACCCACAAGAATAGCTGCCTCTTGCTTTCAACAAACCTCACATTACCGGAGTAAGACCACTTTCCTGGGATCAGGTAATTCTAGTCCCAGGAAAGTAAACTGCCACCAGACACAAGACTGCACTCATAGGCCAACATGAACATTTCCAGCACTACACACCACCTTGCCAAGCTCATGGTCCATCCTTGATCACATAAAGTGCCACAGTCAGTATTCAGCTGGCTTATATTATGTTTAAAGTAGCCAAGGAAAGGCACTTAAATGAGATACAAAAGGAATGAAGAGATAAAAGCTGCTATAAAGCCAGAATGGATATATACTACCTTCTCTACCCTACAGGATGCTCTTAGCTAATTCTGTTATAAACAGGCTCCTGATTCTGTGCAACATAAGGGAAAAGAGCAGCGGCTTCTACCAATAAATCCAAGACTGATTTTGATTCCACATCTCAAACTCACCAACACTGGACACACAGAAGCATAATATTCCGCTTCTACACTGAGAAAACTATTTCATTCCTAACTTTTGCTATCTAAAATATTCTGAATTGCCACAAATTTTGTAACTGAAAAGTGACAGGATTCCTTGAAGACCCAACAGGACCTCAAGATAGACCTCAGCATGGTGTGCAAGACAAAGCTGGGAGTTGTCTTGCCTACAGCTTGCATGGTTCTGTGTTACCCCAGACACTTCTGCCCAGGGTTAGAAGAGTCTCTCTGCCCTTATTTCACTCTGTAGAAGTGTCTGGCAGGCACAGGAAAGACAGGCACTGTAAAAGCAAGCCAGGAATAGAACAAAGAAAGAGAAAACAGACCTAATGTTGCCAGGCTTCTGCCTTCCAATTCCCTCCCTTCCAGTGGCCAGCATGGAAACGGCCTCTCCTCTTTTCATGCTCTCTCATTCAGGGAAGCATTTTTCCCTCAGCTGCTGGCCTTTGCTGGCCATTTACCTTGAGCTGTTTAATAAAGCGGAGCCTCACGATGATTAAGTCAGAGGGGAAGCAGGTGTAAAAGGAAGGACTGTAGCACCCTTCCTCATTCCAAAAGGCTGTAGCCCATTTCATGCCCTCAGACAGCCTGATCTATCAGATAGCACACGTCAAAGTTAGCGAGAGCAGAAAAGTAAAGAGATTTTTATGGCTGACGCGCACCCAATGACAACACACATGAACTTCACACCAAAGAAACACAGCTCTGTCCTTCTGGGCACAGTTAGTTTCTCTTACTTAGTGGATTTATCCGTTGTCGTACAGGAAAACTGAAACAAAGTGACTTAGGTGGCACACCGTCCAGAGATGGTACAATAGGCACTGAAAACTTTGTAAGCCACCAGATAACAGAAAAATGTCCCTTCCTGTCACATTGCAGTATAAACTCAGCACTGGAAGTGAGATGCAGTGCTCCAAAAGGCACCACATCAGGAAAGATACCTTGTCCTAATTAGTCTCTGTACCATTGTATTTATCATCCAAAACTAACTGGATTCATTATTAATAGAGACACAGAGGGAAAACACGTAAATGTCAATTTAAATTCAGTACCATCTTTTAAAATGTTGACAGAAAGCAAAGGTAGATCAAGAAGATCCCTGTGTTTCCTACCTTAGGAAGAAGAATTTTCTGCATTCAAACTGTGGCAATATAGAAATGAACTGAAGGCTTTCCAAGAAACTCTATCTTCCAAGTTAGAAGTGAAGTATTTTGTAGTTCTCAGTCTATAGCTCAAAATGTCAGCAGGTTCTAGCACAGTAAACTCCACAGCAGTGGGCAATTCAGCACAAAACTCTAATTACTCCTAAAACCACAAATTCCGTTAAAAAGAAAACGGTATCTGAGTCTTTGGCTGTGCTTCCAGGTTTACAGCACACTTGCTGAGATCACCTGGCAGTACAAAAATCAATCTGCGTGTATGAGCACAATGTCACTTTTCTGCTGACTTTGTCACAGTACGTACATAGCATAAAAGGAAGGACTGTGGCACCCTTCCTCATTCCAAAAGGCTGCAGCCCATTTCATGCCCTCAGACAGCCTGATCTATCAGATAGCACACGTCAAAGTTAGCGAGAGCAGAAAAGTAAAGAGATTTTTATGGCTGACGCACACCCAATGACAACCCTCCCTCTGCCAAGGAAAGGTGAGTCGTATGCAATTTCCATAAAGCTTTCCGGACTTTTCAAGCAAGCCTGAATGAGCAGCATGTGGATGTACTAGTTCTGCATTTTGTGTCATGCAACACTATGCTGCTGATCTGCCAGTAGGCACTTTAAAATCAGACCTTTCTCCTTTGGACTTCACAGCCTTGCAGCATGCATAAAACAGTCCATGGGTCCAGTTGCAATCTATAAAAAATTCTGCAGTTACAGCTGTGAGGTTTGTTTGGTTTTTTAACCCACTATCATACTGATTCTTGATAGGATTTGTTTTATTACCATGTTAATGCAGCCTGCCTTATCCAGCACTGACTAAGGTGTTTTCAAAGAGAAAAGGTTAACAGGAAAATATCCAAGAGAATGTATTTTAGCTCTATATAGTGGAAAAAACAATCCAACAAAGACCTAGAGGAAGTGGTCATAATTCTCAGTAGATAAGGAACCTCAGCAAAAATCATCATTAATGATAATAATAATTCTGCAATTGTAGACTCTCTCCCCAGCTTCAAACAGGAAATACTTACACTTTAAAAAACATCAGAAACATCTTCATCCTTTAACTGTTCAAATCAAGCTCTTCCCAAAAGCAAGCACTTTACTGCAAAAAGTGGCAAGTGCAAGCATAATGATGTAATTAGCATCAGGGAGCACACTTAGGAGTTTTACCTGACTGAGATTTCCACCATGTTCCAGAGCTGAAAGAAAGTAGTATCTGCAATCCAATGCAAAATCTACTGTAGTGTGCTTATGAATTAAATTTTTTCTTGAATGTAACCACCTTTTATGCTTCTTGTCTTTATCTCCTACACATCAGCTTACATAAAGCTGGCATCTACCACAAACACATTAACCCTGTCTTCTGCTTCAGAACAGAAAGAAGTGTGAATGGCAACACACAGACTAGACACTGATAGGAAAGTTCATCTTTCTTCTCTGAAGGGGTGTTAAAAATATGTGGATCTAACTGTAGGCAAAACAATGTATAGTCTAACTTTGAATGACCAAAGCGTGTTTCAATTAGAATAACTGAAATGCAGGTAAGTGCAGACATGACCCCAAATTCCATGTACAGTTACACAAACTGTGCATTCAGATATGTGAACTGCATGGGCTAAGAGTTCCCATCTGCCATTACAATTTGGATGCAACTCTAGTATTTAGTGGACAGTTAACAAAGTGGACAAAGACAGCTTTGCCAAAAATGAAATTCATGGAATTAGCAAGATAACCTAAACAGAGAAAGAAAACCCAGCCAACAATTTTGCCAGTAGAAAGATGTTGTTACTACCGGACAGGCCACTTAGAGAAATCGCAGCGGTCTGGCTGCCAAGGCTAGAAGAAATGGGAACGTGAATGGAATTAACCTTGATGTTATTTTGGGAAAGGTGCAAATAACTATGTTCTTGTCTGTTGACTGCTCTGACAGCACCTCTCCTTTCCCTTGCAAGTTCACACTATTTGCAGGAACTGTTCTCACAGACCACCTCCTGCTGTGAGCAAAGGATTCAAGGATGAAATGGAAACAGCAGTGAATCTGAACTCTGAAAAAAAGGAGGACAAGTGTTTCCTTCCACAGGCCTTACAGATGCCCTGAAGCCAGCTTGATCTCTAAAAATGGTAATAATCTTGAACTGTTTTCTTTATCAGTTGCCTACAAAAGCGTCACACTGTGCATTACGTTGACATAGCACATCAGAAAGCAAAAAGAGAAGCAGAAAATTCCAATGAAACGCAGAGTTCATTTTTTACCTGGCGTTGGCTCCTTTAAGGTCACAGAAGTGCGAGAGTAAAGCTTTCACTACATCATTGCAGACAACTTTAACTACATCAATGTGACTCAGCCGCTGTCGCAGCTGCTTGGCAATCTCCCAGAAGTCTTCAGATAGCAGCTGGTACAGCTGCCCTTCATCTCTGCTGAGTTGCCCATACCAGGACAGGATGTAATCTCTGTAGCTGTAGTCAAACACTGAAAGGAGAAACAAAACAATAAATACCAAAAACTGCAAAAGGGGAAGGCACGTTAAGACAGGAAAAACATAATCCGCCAACCTTCTCCTCAAAAATTAGATGAGTAATAGGTTTCATATCATCTTCTTTGGGTTTTAAATTGTCAAAGAAAGTAAGTAGGGTGAAGTTACAGAAATCTGCACCTAATAGGTTATTAAAGGTCACTTTGCAAAGCAAAGCCTGTAAGTGGATTTGCTCAGATAGTCAGGTTACTAGCTACACACAAACTAATACCTGTCTCTCAACAGTGGATTTGATTATTCAAATTATCATATAATACCACTGTGTAGGCTGCTGCAGGCTGCAACCAGCCTGCTTTACACAGGAATTCAACAGTCTCCACTCCAAAGTCACAGGTAAAAGGAGAGGTGGTTAAGATTTCTAGGTTTCAAAAGACGCACACAATACTGAACAACACTGCAGAAAGTACATTATAGGATCAGAAGAGCTAGAGATAAGAGAGAACAAGTAGATTAGCGAGACAGCGTGAACTTTAAAAACGACAAGGTATTCCAAACCACACCTACAAGCAATAACCAAGATTACTGTAATTGCAAGTCCCATGGCAACACCATCTTCCACCATTCTGACTTTTTTTTTTTTTCCTGACAACATTTGTGGGCTGCAAGTTTTACTGATTTTTTACTATAGCAGAAGTCCCTGGAGGTCAAGGGAGCAGGAGGTTGCTCGGGAAGCACGCCCAAGCCATGTTTAGCAGTTACAACACTACGAGGAAAAAGTCAGGGTGGAAGGTGGAGTCAGTTTCCGTCTACCATAGCACCTGGTAGTTTGCATCTACTGAACAAGAAGGGTGAGAATTAGTCATATGCCTGATAATTTGAGCAGCTTCTTTACCAGACTTCTTGATTTCAGACTTTTTGCTTTTCTAGATGTTATCATCGTGCCTAGATGTATAGCCCCTGCGTGAAAGGGATCACATCCTGACAGTCTCCCATTCCACCACATTGGTTTATTTTTATTAACATTTTCTAGACATTTGTTTCTTTAATAATTATTCTGAATGTGTAGGAAAAAACAACAGGGAAATTTCCAAACCCATAAACAACAGGAAAAAAAATGAAAAATGTGTTACAAAGATTTAGGAAACACATTTTTAAAGAAAAAAATTAGACAACTTTCTGTTCAAATAGTTTTGTCCACATATGCTTTGCCAGGAGAACTTAGCTCCAAGTGTTTGAATACTAGCAGCAGAGAGAACATGAATCCAAATTACGTCTTGCTCATAATCTGGACCCAAACCACTCTTTTTGAGAGCTGTGAGAAAAAAAAAAAGAACACAGCAGAAACTACTGCAAACTTTTTTTCTAAATGTCAATGTGTGGATCTTAAGTTGGGAAATGAGATAGATTGGGAAAAAAATTGCTGTAAAGGGAAGTCCTGCCTTACATCCCTAACAAGATTCCTCTAAGCAGTCAAGAACACACAGTCGAGACAGGCAAGATATGATCCACACACACAATCTAATGAAATTCCCAAAATATTTCCAAACGAGGTCACCTCAGCACATGGTTGAAGGAAGACAGGCCACTATGAAAGAAGATACAGCTCTCTGGCACAAAATATATTTTAAAAGCCAAGAAACACAGGCTATGAATAAACAGCCGATTTTCACAGCAGAAAAATTTCACCAGTGGAACTCTGCTGGGATTTGTGTTACGGCCTGTGTTGTTTTATTTACTCATAAATGATCCAGTCAAGCAGGTAAGTAATACAGAGACCAATTTCTCTGGCACTACTAAAGCAGTAGACACAAAGATCAACTGTGAAGAATAACACCACCACTACAGGATGTGGGGCAATAAAATGAAGAGGAAATTCAGTTCCGGGGAGACCAGTTATGCACATGGCAGACACCTGTACTGAAAACTACAGCCCTTAGCCCAAGCAGTACGTTGCACAACAGCAGCCCAAGCCTAACTGAGCACAGTCTCTTAAGAAACGCGTTCCTAAACTACCATATGGTATGGGCTGAAAACATGAAGTTACCAGATATGCAACATGAAGCCCTGAAAGGCTAGAAGTATTTGTAAATGTGGGTCATCTTTTCCTCATGTAAGACAAATGAAGGGCAAAAAAGAATCAAATCAATCTATCAAAAACCCACAAAAAACACTGAAAAAACCACATCAGTGTTAGTCACTCAAGTACTATTGGTTGAAAAAGGGACTTGGCGGTTTAAAACTAAAAGGTCTTCTCTTTCTGCCACATTCAACAGAGAAAATCTGTTAATAACATTATACTTGTTCTGGTTTTGAGGACTTTTGATTTCACAAAACACATCGCACTGTAGCAGGGCTAATTCACAGCTTTCCCTCGCCATGTACCTGCAGCTTATGCAAGTATGCTGTAATTAAGAATGAAACACCACTCTGAAGCACTGTCCTTTTATACTACTCTGTTGTCAGTGGCAGGTAGGAAAGAAGTTTAGAACTGAACTGTAAATCAACATAAAACGAAGTTCCTTCTTGGTGGCGCTTAGCAACCAACCCTGTAGAAAGACAATTCCCAACAACTCTGTTACATTGGCTTTGGCAAGATGAGAAGCTATCCAGACATGGACAACTGTTACCAGCCAATGACCACCAAAGGAAATCTACTGAAGCACCATAATGTTTTTAAGTTTACTGAAATAAGATTGATGGTTGAAACGGAAACACATATGACAACTCCTTCAATTGAAACTAAGAATGATCACTGATTTCTGTCTTTCCAAGTACATTAACAGACTACAATGTGAACCATCAGAAAAAAAAAAAAAGTAGTAAAGCAAGCGACAGCTGTCAAAGGAGACAGACCACAGAATCTCAGAAGAGCAACTCTAAACCCAGAGAGAAAAGCCCAAACACTGGCTGAAACATCAGCAAATGCAGAGCATGACTGAGTAACAGTCAACAGGCAATTCTTGAGGCGTGTAAGACAGTTAGTAACTAACAGTAAGCCCTAGGCAAGCTTCATTGCACAGATGATGAAAATCAGGTGAAGAAGTCAGAATTAACCAAAGGGCTGTCTCTTCACAACCAGGACTACCTTTTGTGAAATTATATGATGCTGGCTTCTCCAAAAATGTTATCCTTGCATCTCTACGGTAAGGTAAAGAGAAGTAAAATCTCATAAAAAAATCCTGCAGACCCCAGGCACTGTGATAATCTGACACTACCTACTCAAAACCTCAAGTGACAGTAGCAATCTGAATTGGTCCCCATGATTAAAGCCTCAAGAGAATTGAAAGTCTCCCAACTAAATGAATGGGACTTTTTAAACCATTGTCTTGAACAGCTTAGAACAGTTTAGATATAGACAGCAAGAAGTTGGCAAAAATTCCTGTGATTTACAAATACTTTAATCCTCATCAGGGCAAGACTGATTGGCACTAGAGTATGGCACTAATGAAACAGAAAAAGAGACAGTATTTTTAATATCATCAGTAATAAAGTTTTAAGTAACTTGTAAAAAAAGGATTCGATCAAGACAACTACAAATTTCTGAGGGCAAGCAATGTGTTCTGTTTATTTTCAGACAGACTGATCATTTCACTTTAATAAAAATGTAAAACGCTTCTTTTTTGTGATTCATTCAGCATCTCAAACTTAAGATGACTTGGACACCTTCCAAAACCAAAAAGCTTGCTTAAGTCTACATGCAGGAGAGTGAAAAGTACAGTCTCAATCTTGTCAAATTGTGTAACAGAGGAGAAGTTGGCTTTGTTAGTCACTAAAGCCTGGAAGAAATACAAGCAAATCTGACAAGTTTGCTCTCCAAAATTCAGAGTGAGAATGGAGGGTAAAAGCTATTCTGAAAAGAAATAGCAGAAAGTCAAGTAAGCTGTCACAACAGAAGGTCCTCAACTCTGAAAAATGAATCACTTAAATACTGGTAACTTTCTTCCAGCCTTAATGAGTAAGGCTGGACTCATGCATAACTGAATGATCTGCAGGATAAATACCTTAGATGAAGACAGTTTCCATATTTTTTAACAGACACATATGTTACTCCTACGTACAAGTAAGAGGAGGGAAGTGTAACACAACTTACTTTCCTTCAGTATTCCACAATACCTGTTCTCTGTCTCCAGATAACCCCAAAACCGCTGACTCCCTGCCCATTATGTCAAGGCTTCATTTCGAACTCTGATGCAGATTATCCAAAATTAAAGTACACATGTGAGAATACAGCAGATAACTTGCTGATGCTTGTCTCATACATGTAATGTTTAGACTCTACCATTCCTTTCACATCATCAAGAATCCCATAATCTGATAGATTCCAGAAGAAAATGGTGCCTAAAACCAAGTTATGATACGATATTTCACCTTTAGAGAAAGATGACATAGTAGGTAAAATGTTCTAATTTTGTATTTTAGCTACACATCCTGACAGCTATTCATAAAAATAACTTTACAAATGTTACACATTCCAAGAAGCTTTCATAAGAAAATCAACCTGCTTAAAGCAATGTTAATTTTAATATATACTTCCCAGATGTGAAAAAAAATAAGGAAAAAAAATACAGTTACAAAGAAATCTTAAAGGAAAAATTATTCAAAATTAAACAAAATATTTACAAAAGACTGAAATGACATGAAATTTTATAAATATATTCTAAATGCTACAGCACACAACTCATTATGTGTTTTCTTCTAACATGCAAGCCAGGTTTCCCCCTCCCCTCCCAAATCGTCTTTTTAAGTTTCAACTTAGCATAAGCGTCTTAATTAACAAATAAATTTCTGCTAAAAACTGGCAATATCTCAAGTTCTACAATTTTTTGTATTACCAAAAAAAAAGTTATGTTCTGAAGCAGTAGTTATTTTCTATTTAAAGAATTGTAGACAAGATATTTTAAATGCTTGTGATTCACACTTTACAATCTAAAGCCCAGTGACTGTACTGGTGATCCACAGATATCATACACTGTATCAGCCAGAAGTACAGATGTTGATTTTTAGATTCAGTTTCCATAGCAAGAATTGCACTAAATGAGAAGACTGTTTCCAAGAGTCTACAGGATTCACCAGTTCAGGAAGCCTCAACCAAAAATCTTTGAAATGTTACCCTTTTGTTATGTGCACTATTGAAGACTCTATTTTAATAGATTTCTATAAAAAACAGTCAATAAAATGACAAGATATCAGTTAATTGCAAAAATAACACCACATTACTTACTACAGTGGATCTCTCAGGAGGATCAAGACCTTTATTTTGTATCAAGGAATAAACCAAGGTCATACCCTAAAATCCCAGAATATTGTGCAGTCATGGTTGGCTGAGAGGACAAGAAATATTCAGAGTCTAATGCTCCCCTGTCTTAAGTTAAGACTCACCTTCTTTCAGTGCTTTATCCATGTTGTGAGAAATGACTACTCTCCTTGATTGGATTGAATCATGCGAGCTTCCAGACCAATTACTCTGAAATTAAAAGAGAACATTCATCAGAAGAAAGAATAAACCAAAAATAACAGAAGAAACAGAACCAGAATTCAAGGTCAGAGTACTATATAATTCGGGTTTTATACAAATATTGTCACCCCATATGATTAGAACAGATGAGCATCAATTATCTAGGAGTGTATTATATATTGGTCATTAACACCACATGAATACCCATTGTTAGGTATCGCACACTGCGTAACTTATCAAATTATCTTAAGGTTGGGTTTTTTGGTAAAAAAACAGTTGTATCCATTTGTAAGCCAATGCATTGGGAATAGAACACACTTTTAATAGATATGGGAACTGGAACTCCCCTATTCAGTATTTTCACAGCATTTAAGATCTCAAAGAGATAGGTAAATAGCAAAAATATTTTTACAGCCTATTCTCACAATAGACTTCACTTTGCCTCATATCACTTTCTTTTGGCGTAACATATTTTGGTGTAACATTTTCCTTCTCCCGCAGATACACGCAGGCAGAGTCTAGTGTAAAGCGTGCCTAGTGGGACACCACTAAAGGAGTCTAAGCACTACCCTAACAGCAAAATAAAGCTGGTCAGATTCTCTTGCACTTAACATATAGCGTTATCACAGATACCTTCCAGGCCTTGAATGCTCTCCCTCCACCCACAGTCCATTTGTCCCACTCCTTGGGTAAGCACAGCAACACTCCCTTACACTTCTTCCAGTCACTACTCTTGAGACCATGGCTGTGGTCTTCCAGCCATTTTCTTCCCTCCTTAATAATAGTAACGATGGCAAAAGCAGCAAGATTTCGGCATGTTTGCCTCCTTTTGCAGTCCCTCTTACTATCAAATCTATCGTTATGGAGGGGTAAGAGCAGAGTATTATCTGATTAGTGAACCACTTGAACCACTACAGACTTTCCTGCCCCCTTTTACCTGAACACAATGCTGGTAAAAGCTTAAGCCATACCCACCTGAACAGCTGCAGAAAGCACTTTTGTGGTTTGGAAGAACATCTAACAACATTTGTAAGGCTCCACTCCATCACCTCTGACTGCTAATGCTGTCGTGCTTCCTCCACGCAAAGCTGTCACACAATTCTCATTTCTACAGTTTGCAGGAAGTGCTTTTTACGGCCTAAAGCATCAGTAAATGCTCTCCTGAAGTGCTAGCCAAATTACTCCTTTCAAAACTAGTTTAAACACAATCAGAGATAAGAAATTTATAAATGCTGAACCCTTACTTTTGCCTCCCTATCTGCCTCAGTTTAGGACTTCTTTACAGCAGTGGCAACAACAACAACAAGAAGCCTTCAGAGGAGATCCACGATTGCAAGTAGCTTGCTCCACGTCACCACACTGCTATCCAATCTACACAACTCCACAAAGCAGGAACTGATCGTTTCACGTTTCAATCATGAACACTCACATTAGGAACAAGGCAGACTATTATTGCCTCACTGAAACTCTGCCTCTTAAATACCAAGATACAAACTCATGTTTCAGCTTGCAGGAAAGTACTTCATTGAGAACGTCCTCTACAGTTGATATGTTTGACTTCTAAAAGACACCGGCTTCTCATTAAAAAAAAAAAAAAAAAAAAANAAAAAAAAAAAAAAAAAAAAAAAAAAAGAATAAAATCAATGTTTAGTCTGAAGAACTTTAAGACAAGTGATCAAAAAGAATTTAAAAGGTAAGAAATGAATACTTCTAGCAATGGTCATTTTGCTGCTGCACAAATGTAACTATTGAGGGGCAAAGGAAAATGCACAGTAAACGGATTTTCTGAGAAATTTTTCATACTTGTACACAACCATGAAAAGTCTAAGAAACAAGCACAGAGCAAGAAACAAACTGTTTAAAAGTAAGGTTTCAACTTTGTTTAAAAACAAGTTTTCAAGAAACAGATGAGATTCTAACATTTGAATATAGAGGAATATTTAAATGTATTGGAGTGCTCTTGGTTGGATTAGTTCAGGGGAGACCTTATTGCTGTCTCCAGCTGCCAAAGAAGAGAGTACAAGAGAAGAGACAGCATATGCACACTTTTCTCATGCATGCTCAGGACCAGAGGCAAAGTTGCAACACAGGAAATTCCCATCACTTACAAGGCAAAACTATTTTAGTTATGAGGCTGGTCAAATATCAGAATGGGGGGGAGGGAGGCGGGCACTGAGAAGCTGTGGAGATTCCATCCTTGCAGATATTCAAAATTCACCAGGAGAAAGGCCTGAGCAACCTTACATAGTTGGACCCACTCTAATCAGGAGGGTGGACTAGATGACCTCCAGACACTCCTTCCAATGTGAACTGTTCTGTGATTCCTGATGACCCTTCAGAGAGTTGTGAATTTAATTTAGTGACTGACAATTGATCAAATCTGAAGTTGTCTACTCTAAAACAGCTGCTCAAATTCTTTTTTCCTTTCAGTTTTACAAACTTGCATTTAGCAGAATCAAGTCTTAAGTCTTGTTAGCTTAGATTTGCTTTTTTTAAAAAAAAAATCTGTTTCTGTGACAATAATGATGAATTAACTAAATAAGCAGGTGCCCCCAAGTCAGATGACATATGGCAAACACCACCTTAAAAGGAACAGTAACAACCTTAACGCAAATTCACAAACATCTGTGATAATAGAAGGATTTCAGGAAATTCACAGCCCAAACCCAGCTCTAACAGCTGAGAGAATGAAAAAGCCAGCAGATTTTACTGGAAGATTTTCTTCCCAACTCTGCCTCCAGTCAGATGGAGGGCATATGCAGAGAACAGGCTCAGCTAAAAAGCCTAGACTTGAATGTTTTCACATTTTTCTTCATGTCGCTCATCTAAAGGAAAACGGTGCTACACTTTGTGAAACTGCTGGCATAACCCTGACTGAACCAAGGATGTTCAGAAATGTATTTGACATAGACAAAGCTCTAGCTTGGGTATTATTTTATACTGATTAAAACCTAGAACATTTCCTTTAGTCTTGACTTCCACTATTATACCACGCCCATCCAGATCCCCCACCATCAACCC
>VWZK01006049.1:0-10027 GCA_013396935.1 Baryphthengus martii
CAGGGGAGATCTTCTTGCTCTCTACAACTGCCTGGAAGGAGGTTATAGAATAGTGGGTGCCAGTCTCTTCCCCCATGTAACAAGCAACAGGACAAGAGGAAATGGCCTCAAAGTTGCACTGGGAGAGGTTTAGGTTGAACATTAGGAAAAATTTCTTTACTGAAAGGGTGTTCAAGCCCTGGAACAGTCTGTGCAGGGAAGTGGCTGAATGACCATACCTGGATATGTTTAAAAGTCATGTATCATAGAATTATTTAGGTTGGAAAAGACCTAAAAAGATCACTGAATCCAACTGTTAACCCNGTTGAAAAAGACCTAAAAAGATCACTGAATCCAACTGTTAACCCTACTCTACCAAGTCCACTACTAAGCCATATGCCTAAGCACCACATCTATATGGCTTTTAAACATATCCAGGGATGCCGACTCAACCACTTCCCTGGACAGCATATTCCAATGCCTTACACCCCTTTCAGGGAAAATTTTTTTCTTAATGTCCAGTCTAAACCTCCTCTGGTGCCGTTTAAGGCCATTCCCTCTTGTTCTGTCACTTGTTACTTGTAAGTAGAAACCAGTGCCTACCTCTCTAAAATGTCCTTTCAGGTAGTTGTAGAGGGTGATCCCTTCAGCCTCCTTTCCTTCAGGCACAATAGCCCCACTTCCCTCAGCTGCTCCTCATAAGACTTGTTCTTCAGACCCTTCACCAGCTTAGTTGCTCTTCTCTGGTCCTACCGCAGCATCTCGATGTCCTTCTTGTACTGAGGTGTCTAAAACTGAACACAGTACCCGAGGTATAGCCTCATCAGTGATGAGTACAAAGGGACTTAACAAGCCCAGGCAGCTCCCGGGGAGGTGGTGACAAGCTGTGGGCATTGCCAGAGCAGAGGCGAGGGATTCAAACAGCCAAAAACTGGAACAAACTGTCACCGAGGGCAGCAGCTTGCAAGCCGGCGTGGCCCGAACCAGAGGAGGTGTAGATACTGTCCTTAGGGATATGGTTTAGCAGTGGACTTTGCAGTGCTGGGTTAATGGTTGGACCTGATGATCTTAAAGGTCTTTTCTGACCTAAACAATTCTATGATTCTAAGATGCACAGTGAGCAGGATAGAAACAGTAAAACACAGCATCTGTCAGTAAAGACATCACAGAAGAAACTAGCAAATTTGGAGGAAGGTTATCATGGAATCCAAGGGAGCAGTGGAACTTCAGTTCATGGTTTAAAGGGATGCATCATTCTTACTGGGGTTTTAGAACTGTCCTCAGAAATCACTTTAATAAAATCTGATGGCTTTAAAACCAGAGACTAGGGAAAACTATTTGCACTTTTCATATTATATTCTATTAGTAAGACCCACAGCAGCACGACTTCAGCCAACTTGCACTCAGGAAGAGGCATAGACAGCCATTCCATTTCAAATCAGTTAATCTCAGTCTTCGGAAATCAGTTTTTAATTGTTTTGGTTTGTTTGTTTGTTTGTTTTTTCCCAAGCAGTTTCTTTCTTGAAGACAAGTGTTGTTACAAATTGGCATAGTTGCATTTTCCTGTTCTTCCTCATGCTCATGCCCATTGAACAGTTAAGACCAGATTAACATAGCACCATGTTCCCAGACTGGGAAAAGGATCAGCTTTCAAATATGGGAGAAATATAAGGAGAAAAGGGAGAAATAAGGAGAAAAGATTATGCAAAGAAATCTGTAGCATCTTTATCTGGTCACCAAGTCATTGGAAAAGTTCTGTCAAACTAAAGAAAATCATCTATGTTTTTAACCAAAGCAAGTATAAACTATTCATTGAATATATGTAGACAGTCAAGAGCTAGAGCAAATCTTCATACAAGTTATATGAAGATCTCTTGTATCTCTTCATAGAAGAGATATGGCTACTTTATCTGGGGGCAAATAGAGCTCTCAAGGGCTGGATTTTCAAGGGAGGAACTCTTACTGTGGAGGCAGAAATGGGCTAACACTGCAGATGAAGGCACTATCTGATCTGAAACCACTGAAATCACGTGACTGAACATAGCTATGACGAAGGGACTACTCTGACAAATAAAACGTACAGTTATGTCTGCAGCCTGGGTTTGATTTAGGCAGAGCTAAGAAATGCAGAATGAGGTTCCAAGTTCATGCTTTGTGACCTTGCGTGCTGGAATAAAGCTGATTAATAGGAAATTTCCTTTCTTCCAACATGCTGAAATCATTATACCACAGGGATACGACCTTTTGCACAGATACTCTTATACATTCATATTCAGGCCCACTGAGAAGGAACTCAAGGGTAGATTTTATTCATCTAATATAGTAGTTAAACCATGAACTTTGCTCCAAGCACCAGAGAAAGCTCCACCTTTGGCTTCTCTTTCATATTGACCATTTCAACTAAATATTAATTTAAAACCTCTCTATTCCCAGAGAGAAGACTGATCTCAAAACTTATCAACTTCAATGCCGAGAGATGTTCACCAATCCAAACTTGGTCTGTCTACTCTAACATAACCTGTGCATCCAGAAAAACACTAAAATTACCCACAGTACTTTGCCTTCCTAGTTGGGCACCATTTGCGGGGGTAGGTAAGAGCAGCACCGCCCAGCCATGCATAAAGTCGTGCAGGGCCTTGTACCCTGTGTTCTGACACATGGAAGCATTTCAGGGCACTCCTATTGACTGCAGTCACAAAGGATTCAGTAGGCTGCCAAATAGACTTTTTGATGGGCAGATGCAGGGGTGATGTCTGACAGGAGAAATGGCAGTTCAGTTGCAACAGGACATTAAAAGGACTCCAAGTCACATACTGGGTGTTGCATTGAGGAGCTCACACAGACTCTGTTGCCCAAATAAAATCCTGAGAAAACTCCATTTCTCTGCAAGAGTCCTTGGTGACATACTGCACATTCTTGCTTCAAGAAGATTATGCTCTGCTTGTATTTTCCTTTTTGGCTTTTTACGATTTTTTTTTTCTTTTTATGATTACGTTTTATTATCATATTTTCTAAGAAACTAGGACCACTGCCATTAATCCTGAGAGAGACAGTGAGTGAACACAGCTCTGAAGAGATCAGCTCACGTTTATGGGTTTGTTTTTTCTACATTTATCTAACGTACTTCAACTTCTGTTACCCTAAATCAGATTCTGAGGATGCTATAACTTGCTTCAATCCATAAGGATGATATGGGGAAACAGGGATGATTTTATTCATGTAGGGAGTTTGGCTGCAAAGGACAAACTGGATAGAAAAATGAAGAAACCGCAAAGAAGAAAAGCTGGGCGTCAAAAGGGCTGTGTCCCACCTTGGCTGGGAACCAGATGCCCACCAAGCTACTCTATCACTCCTCCCCCTCTCCTCCTCTCGGCTGGACCAGGGGGAGAAAATAAGATGAAAATTGTAGGTTAAGACAAAGGTAGTTTAAAGAAAAGCACAGAATCAAAAGAAAACAAAGAGTTATTCTCTACTTCCCATCAGCAGGCGATGTCTGGCCCCCATAGGGAAGCAGAGCTCCAGTATATTTAGCAGTTGCTCTTGAGGACAAGACAGTGCCCCTGCCCCTCTCCTTTTTCTAGCTTTTGTAGTTGAGTTCACATCATACAGTATGGAATATCTCTTTGGTCAGTTTGGGTTAGCTGTCCTGGTTGTGTCCCCTCCCAAGACCTTGTCCACCTCATCCCACTGTGAGGGGAATGTTGCAAAAAGAATCTTGGTGCTGTGCAAGCCCTGCTCAGCCGTAGCCACAACACGGGTCTGTTATCAGCACCTTTCTAGCTCTCAGCACAAAGCACAGCACTGTGAGGGTGGCTGTGGGAAGAGTTAACTCCGTCTCAGTCTGACTCAGTAAGATGGGACTGAGAGTTTGCTCCAGAAATGACCAAATGGTTAAGAATTCCCCTGCCCTGAAAGACTGGTCTTGTTTTACCTCCCTTTTCATATAGATCTTTTCTGTCTCTCTCTAAAAGTGAGTTTCAACCTCAGGGTCCTAAGAAAATCTCCATAAAGGTTTTACTCTACTTCGAGCTGTGCTGAATACTGGCCTGAGAAAGGAGAAGGGACCCTCTCAGGAGCAGAGATGAAGCAGGGTAGAGAAAAGTCCCGTTTTGTTCTCAAGGTTTGTGGTGTCTTTCTCCAGGCTGTGCATGAGTTGGAAGTGGCAAGAATGTATCAGGAATTAGAAAAGGAGAAGATGGCAGAGACCCACCATCACAAGGCATATCTACTGACATGAGGGATTTATCTGGGATACAAAGAACAACTCCTCTGACCTCATTCTTCACATGGAAGAGATCTGGGAAAAAGTGCTGTTTGTCATGAAGAAAATGCTCTCATCCCCTCCAGAGCGAAGAGCTAAGCTAACAACATGCAGTCCAGGCTACATTTTGCTCAATGCAGTCAGGTCCTCTAATCATTTACTCACTCACTGTTGTCCAGGAAAGAGGTTGAGCTCACCTAACCATCAGCCTGAGATGCAAACCAAGGCTCATAGCCTAAACCACACCCCGGTGCACAATAAGGGATCAGTGGGTGAAACAGGAGACATTCCCTATTCTTCACACCCCTGGGCTTTGCTCAGACTCGTTCTCTGCTGCATACAAGGATATTGGCTATGGCAAACACTTCAGAAGTAGAAACAAATCCAAGAACACAAACTTTCTTCAAAATGCTTACATTATACATTTGTTGCATAATTGCTTCATTTCTTAACGCTCTGGAGGCAGAAAACCAAACAAGTGAGTGATGGGGAAAGTGCAGCATTCTCATGCTGCCCATGAAATGCAATTTAGTTAAATTGTCCTACTGTTGAACCTGTGGACTGGAACAAGAAGACACTAAGTCAGCTTACTTCTATGAAGAGCTCTTTGTATTAATCCTCACGGGATGAACCTTACAACACAGTGCAGATGCGAGGAGCCTCATTAGCACTGCCCAAGGAGTGCTCTTTCTCCTCCCTTCACTTGTCCCAAATGATGAGAGGCTGAATTCCAGAATTGATGATTTGATAATCCAGTGCTCCAGCACATCCAATCCCATAGCTAGTACTCTATGGAAGAGGCTGGCTGGCTGTGCATGTGCATCTGTATAGCCTTCTCAGAGACAAATGCTGCAGTCATCCAGATTTCTTTGACTGTATGCTGTATACTACCATAGAGGGTCAGTTAAGGTAACAGTGATGACAAAGTTAAAAGTGTCCTCCTGGAAGAGGAATTTGCTCTAACAAGGTGATCATCTTATTTGAGCAGCTGGTCAACACAGCTATGTTTTCAATGTGTGTAGAACTCCCACCACCTTCCTATGATTTCAGTAAAGAGAGAAAATCTTGGAAAACGACGGAAGACATTTTGGACTCAGTGGAAAAGGAACTAATCTTGCCAGTGAGAGGGACAAGTGCTTCCTGGATACATAGCTCAACACAGCTGGACAGCAGCCAGTTTGCAACAGACCAAAACTTTCTCCTATCTCTCAATAAACAAAATAATGAAGGAATGAAGGGATAATCTAAACATTTTATTTCAGTTAGAATTACAGCATATAATTTGGTCTAATCAACACCATTAAAAAGGCCATGAGAAATTCTAATAAAATGGATTCATTACTATGGAAATTAGGAATCACTTTATGCAACAGTTACAGATAAAGGATCTTATTGGTTTATCTTCATGAGACACCATCAATAACTTATGAGACAGCAACACCATAGTTCATCCACATAGATGAAAACACTTATTCAGAACGCAAGTTAGATTCACAGAAAAGGAACTTTCTCACACTTGCTCAAAATGCCGTTTGTTTTTATTAGTCAAATAAGATATACAAGGGGTCACAAAAGGATGTGATACTTATTCACTGGACAACAGGCATTATTAAGCTCTGTCATTTCTTTATCCTAATGTGAGTGAATTCATAATCTTTGAAGATATGATATGCCAATATGGCCAAACAGTGAAATGTTAACTGATGCTATTAAAAATCAGAAAATATGAGATAGAACAAGTGTGAAGAGAAGCTTAGAACATTGTATCACAATAAACATTATTCTTCCTTTGACCAATGTTAGACTGAGCATCTCAGTAAATTCCTTATGCTCTGAAAGAACACGATTTCAGAGTCTTTAAAATCAGATTGTAGGAAATGAAGCTACGAGTCATAACTCAAAATTGATGTGTCACTAAACCCAGGAATAAAAGAGGAAATTTGAAAGCCTCCTCTAGAGAGCCAAAGCAGATTAGGCAATTGGTCCAAATTTGAGACAGTAAAGTTAAATTTGTCTATCTACCTACACACTTTATTTCAACAAAATCAGAATGCAGAAACTTAGAGGCATTTTGTGTTTTGTTGAGAAAAAAGAAGTGTATACCCCAGGCTGAACTGGGTAACGACAATCCAACACATTTGTACTCAACGAGCGTTAAGATGCCATTAGTGTTTTTACTGAGTGATGTACAAATGGTTGTTCCTTACCAGTAAGTTGGTATCTTCAAGGTAGATCTCACACTGGTTTTCATTTTAGGCTCAGAACTCCAAGTCTTCAAGTCAAAACAATACTGATGCTTGTTTACACCCGAACCAAAAGATTTCCTTCTTTTGCCAACAGTCCATTTCAGGCAGACTGTGATATTACAGGTTTCAGAGAAGGCCAGTCATGGAAAACACTGTCTCTAATGCCTGAACAAAGATGAATCACATGTTTTTAAAATGCACTGAAAGATGTGAAAGTAGATTTAGTAATTCTTACTCATTCAAATTTCCAGTTTTAGAGCTCAATAAATCTCTGCAAATATCTTCTTCCAACACTATCAGAAGCCTTGGTAATTTCAGTTCTGGACCACATCCAAGGAATATTACAGACCAATGCTTTATGAGCTTTACCATGAACTGAAGAAAGCCTGGGATAAATACCTTGCCTGCCCTACAGCAAAACCTCCAAAACACAAGACTTACTCTTCAAAACTGTGTTTTACCAGAATGTAAACCAAAAGCTTGAAGACCTTCAGCATGCACATCCTTGCCTACGCACCCACACCAACCTGCCGTATTTAGTTCTGAATAGGCTACAAGCCCTTCTTCCTCCCAGGAAGTGTTTTTCTTTCTGCCATCTGAGGTATAGCACTGGGTCTAGTCCCTGCTGCAGGCAGATCTCCTGTTCTCCCCAGGCATTCCCCAGTCTGTGCTGGTGCTTTTTCTCTCATTCGCTGGCACTACTGGGACACCAGGACTAAGCAGGGGCAGCTGCTCTCAGGGAAAGGGTAAGCTTCCCCTCTCCAGGTCCAACCAGGCTGAGAGAGCAGCAACTAGAACAAAAGCCATCTTTTTCCACAAGACCTAAAAACCCCCTCTCTCCCCAAAACAGTTCTGTTCTTTCACAGTTAGTCAATTTTCTCTTCTTATTCAGGAGCACTTAAGTAAGTGACAATGTTCTCCAAGATGGTATTGGTTATGCCATTGTTAATAATGCACAGCCCCAAAGCTTCCCGTTATATACAGATAAGTCTTCCTAAACCAAGTCTTTATTTCTGAGTGCTCCTTGGCAAAAGATAACAACTGTACCTCTTACCATGAGGTACACTATAGATTTTATTACGCATTCTGACAGCAAGACGTTCGGAACATTTAGTAAAAAAGAAAAAGCAACGACTGCTAAAGAAATCATAAATCTCTTCATACATCCACAAACAATGATAAACACTAAATCAATTTTACAGAATTCTTGCACTCTTAGGCTTTATTTTATCACTTTAAAAATACTTCCCATTAAAACTAGATTTAAAATGCTATTTTTTCTTATCTCACTCTTTTCTTTGATTTTGGCCAAATTCACACCAAGGCTGACTCTTAGGGGTTAGTTTAAAACACTAGATGCAGGTACACAACCGGTGACGGTTTTCATAGATAACTCTTGTTTGCTTTGTTTCCCCATTTTATTTCCCATTCCCTTTCTGTGTAAGGTTTTTCTCCCTCTTTGCCTAGTATTTTCTTTGTATGTATACTTCTGCCATCTTTTCCAGTGTTCCTCCTCTCTTCCTTAAAGTTTTCCAACTCCCAAATTCCACCCGTGGGAATATCCACTAGTCTATCCTCTCCTGTCTTTTTCCTGTGCCCAATTTCTTCCTACTCTGTTTTTGACTTTTCTTTTTTTTTTTTCCAGATGTGCCTGTCAATTTGTATAATGCTTCTCCTGTTTCAAACTCATCCTACCTTCACCCTCTCCTCCAGGACTCATTCATCACTGCCTACATTCACAAAGATAACAATTCTCACACTTGGACAACTGCCGTGGTGACTAGCACCCACACAGGAGAGCCTTCAACTCACTTCACAGCAGACTTACAGAATCATAGAATATGCTGAGTTGGAAGGGACTCATCAGGATCATCAAGTCCAACTCCTGTCCTTGTGTAGGGCACCCCAAGAATCACACCATGTGCCTGAGAGCATGATCCAAGTGCCTCTTGAACTCAGGCAGGCTTGGTGCTGTGACCACTTCCCAGCGGAGCTTGTTCCACTTCTCAACTGCTGTCTGGGTGCAGAACTTTCTCCTTATGTCTAACCTGAACCTCCCCTTGTTCAGAACTTATGCTCTCGAAACTTAGGGAAAACACTCAAGAGCAGTGTCCTAGCACACAACATACTGTCCCACAGGACCAGTAGAGAAGCCAGGACCTAAGTGTCAAGACGAAGGAGATTAACTACAAAGCAGTGCTAATGCCAGCAGGTAGAGTGAATGGCTGAGATATGCTCATCTGCAGACACACACCAACCTATGCAGCCTGAGACGAGCCAGCCAGCAAGCTGCTGCTGAATTGCCACACTGAGGACATCATGTTTGTGGGTGGGAATGTTTTATCTCCAGAAGATAAGGCACACCTGCCAGTGGCTTGAGACAAGACTTGATTTTGGCAGGCAGCCTCATAAGGTGCAGAGAGTAAGATTCTGCCATACAGTGGTGATTCACTTCCTTCCAACCAGGTAATAGTGTTACCTTACCAGAATGGTACAGTGTTGTCTGGGGTTTCAGTTAAGAATGATGATAAATGTGTTTTTTTCTCTTCAGTGTCCGTTATTCATATGTAGGCTGTTAATGACTTTATCTTCTGAATCATTATCTCATAACTTAAACTGGAGCAAACTAATATACTAGAGGTGATGCACAACCCCTAACAAGTCAATGCAAAAAGCCCAAAACAACCTCCAAATGCAACAAAGTAAGAAATGTGGAACAAGAGTCCCTAACCACCACTTTGTCAAATAAAAAAGCCTTGTTCAGGGAATCCTCTAAGTAGGAAGAAAGACAAGCTAGTGTCAAAGATTTTTACTTCCTCTCACCTCCTGTTAGCTCAGAGTAGAGAGCTGTATACTGTGACAATTATCAAGGTGCAGCAATGAAGTTGCCTGTCAATGAATGGCATCAAACAAGAACAAAGATGTCTTTTACCTTCTCATATTGCTTGTGAACTACCATTCATCTGGAACTAATGTGTGAAAAAATGACTAACCGGGCCTTTAAGTCACGGCACTTTGTTCTGTTTGATGTAAAAACGGTAATGGACAGTATTAGGAAGAAAAGCTTTCAGCAATCTGATTGTCCAACTCTTTCAGTGAGATTCCTCCCCCAAGTTGCACAACATACTGCTTAGGTTCATTGGTATGCATGCAGTACTAAAACTTTATTTATTCTCAGTGCCAAAAGCAAACACTGAAATCAGTGACATTGTTGATTATTTAAAAAAAAAATAAACAAAAAACCTACATAACAAAAATAATGAGATTTAGTTAAAAGAGCCCAAACTAAAACAATCCAGTTTTAAATTCTAAATTTATCTTGACAAATTTGGAATAAGTATTATCAGTTGTGTGAATAACAATTCAAAAGCATAGAGATTTTTATTAGCTGTGCATTTTCTTACTACTTTTACATTCTTTTTATGTCTAAAAAAAATTTGTCTAAAAAGATTTTATTCCTGGTCCCTCACTAGCAAGCAAATTTCTAGCAAAATCAAGTAACATGCATAACTGAACAATAAAAATAATTCCAAAGCAGGGT
>VWZK01006049.1:17135-31860 GCA_013396935.1 Baryphthengus martii
AGAGCATTAGAGGCAGACAAGCCCCTTTCTTCACAGTAAGGGAGGAAAATCCTTTTAAAAGTGAAACAATTACCTGGAAACAAAGAACTACAGTTTTTACCTCAATACATCTAGTGAGAGTAAACACCATCGTATTAAAGAAAAGAGAGATTGCAAAGCATTTTCCTCCCAAGAGCTGTATCCAGGCAGAATGTTCCTTTGCCTTAAACGTACTAGGAATTTACATTCCTGTAAACAGCCTAATTAGGTTGTTTGGTATTTTAATGATACTTTTGCATGGAAAACCTCTCAAAACCAGAAATCTAGAGTGGTAGGGTTGTCACTTCTGTGTAAAGATCATGTTAAATAGACTTTTATAAAAACATCACAGTGAACGAACATGCTTTTGAGGGAAAATAGGTGGTAAATATGTACCAGGGCACACTCATTACAAGAAACATTTAAAAGCAGGTCTTTTGTCTTCACACCTCCCTGTATGTTCTATGTAAGATAAATGGCTCATGGGAGATCTCCTGAAATACTGGATGACTTCTATGCCTGGTCTGTATTTTGTATACACCTTCACATGCCCTTCCCTTCTTTGAAGACAACTATACACAGTACCAGTTCATTACTGATTCCTCACTAGTCTTCACATGAGATCAGTCATTAACAGCATAAAGCATCCATCCGCACAAACGTGTCACTGTCATTTCAGGATTCGGCAGGAAAATTTGTAGGTATAATTCCCAACTATAGCAAACAGGAAAATAAGTGTTTGAAAATTATTAGTTTTGTCCACTAACAGGCCACTACACAATTACTAATAATACCACTCATGAATCTAAAGAATACAGGTCTTAATAATGACGACTTTCCTATTTCATCTCTCACCTAATTCTGCAAATTATACTGTATTCCTAATACTGTGGAAAGCTCTCTGAAGAAGCAACCTCACTAAAAATTTAAAATAAATATACCCTTTCTACCTATTAAATTTAACTGTATCAAGTATGGAAAAAACAATCTCTGGGAAAGCACACACCCTAATTGTTGCATACGGCTTATATAGTATAGATTCTGTAACTATCAGAATACAACTGTCTTCTTCAGTCAGAATTCCACTTTGATGACTACGTAATTTTATTCCAGAGAAGAAATCAAATTGTTTGATCCTTCATGTTTTGGTACAGCTTCTTTAGATATATAAAAAAATTAAGTTAATGAGCACTTCTAGGAAAAACAGGGAGTTAAAACTCCATGTCTCATTTATTTCCACTAGGGCTATGATGCAAGTCTTCAAACACTATGAAGACCATTGAGTTCACACTTCTATTCTAATGATACCTCGCATCAAGACTGACACAATACTCTTACCTTCACTTTGAACGGTAACAAATCCACTTTTCGTCTCATGCTTGTACTCACAGAGAACTACTGCTGAAGAAACAGAGAACCCTGCAGCAAGCATGCTGGCTCAAGAAATGCTTTCAAGCTTTTCTAACCTCACATATGCCAGATTTGATCATAATCAGATTATTTTTTTATGAACTATACATGAAAAAGATGTCACATAGGCACGGCTACAAAATATTTCCAATATTGTACTCAAGGCAAATTCTAGGAAGCTAACAGAACTGTGTGTAAATATTAAGTACAACATTAGCCTAAAACAGGCATCTGAAAATTTAAGATTATGGACTCAAATGGCAAACACTGTAACTTTGATAAGTGTCTTGGGACAGTGAAGTTCAGCCCTACAGCACTGAAAACAGACTGAGATGGATTTTTATGTAGATATACAATGGTCAAAACCTTCTACAGTAAGGAAAGTTGCTCAACAACATGTACAGAGCTTGCTTGTAGCTGACGTGATTAACAAGCAGTTGCAAATCCTTCATGTTGAAATCAGATACACAGTTAATGAAGGGTCTGAAGAAAGCTGGACTTAGACAAAGCTCAAACTGTGGTCCAAAGTGCTGAGGAAACCACCCTCTTAGTCTCCACTAAAAGCCAGGAAAAACCTCCCATGACAAAGGGAAGAAACTTGATTATTGTTGTCTGCATCCACATCTAGAGCATCTGCTTTGACGGGAATTTTATGTGGTGTAATCAGTCAACCGAGTAACACTTCAAGAAGGCTTTAGATGAATGGAGGAAACTGGCAACTTCTTGCAGCATTAGCTGCTGAGCCTACCTGATTCAATACGATAGTGATGCACTGCATTGTTTTACCAGGAAAGGTCTTTCTTCACCACCAGAAAACCTGAAAGTATCCATTGTTTCTACTGAGGCACAAGAAAAGAGGCTGGATAAAAGATACCAGTAGTGAGAAGAAAGATCTAAGGAAGCTCAGATCCCTGGGAACTCAATGCAACTGAGGTGAAAATACCCTTTTTTAAAAAAATCTGCTTAAATATTTACAAAACGTCAAGATTAGGTAATCTGTAAATTAGTTCTTTTGTTTGGGATGGGTCACTCAGAGTATCACCAATTTGGATTTTGTTAGGCAGACAAGCAAAGATAAAACATTTGGGGTTTATTTTCTATCTTAAAAGGGTGTTAGTGGCTGTCAGCAAGCACATCTCTGATCTCCAGCAGGCAATTCATTCCAGCAGCTACCAACTGGGTGCTGGCACAAAAGTCTCAGCTGCTGAAAGAGATTGGAAAGCCATGGAGGAATGGGGGATGCTAACTATCAGCATAGGTCTCAGCAGGATCAAAGACTGAGCTCCTAGAGAGTAAAATTGTTTGTAAAGTAATGACCTATTAATTTTAGTGTATTCTAAGAAATAGAACAGATGTACAGCTTTTGTGACAATACTCACAATTTACAAGTAAATGCCAGATTCCTGGTCAGTATCTCTTTCTCCTCAGAATCAACAAGCAAGGCCTTGAGCTGGGCTACTCATTCGGATCAAGGCCACACTAATGTGGGAGTGTGATGAAAAAGACATCATCACATCATCACCCTGACACAAGCAAATGCCAACTTTTTTCAGGCAACAATGGCACAGTGCAAAAATGGAAGAGGCCTTTAAAAGCAAATGTTCTCAAATTAGACAAAAAAGCCTTTCCTTTTTAAAAGGGTTAAAAAAAAAAGTCTGGGTGGTCTTTTCTGATAACGACTCTGCAAAATTAAGAGGAAACAACCACTTATTATGAAGCAATCCAACAACTTTGCTTTTTCAGTTTGTCGATGAAAGTTACACATGTTCTGATGATGCAAAAAGTAGCTAGTTTGGATTTCAGACAATGAAATTTCAGTGATCTTCTTGCTTTGTTACTTTTGCTGAAAAGCTATTTAAAGCTTGATGCAGTGGTGTGGTGCGAAGTCTCACTGCTTACAAAGAAAACTGGACAGAGTGCTAAGAACAGAAAGTACAACAAGTACTGTGTGTTTTCACATCCAGTTAAGAAGAAATCAAACCACTCACCCACAGTTTCCTTCAAAGCCAGAATATGGATATAAGTATATAGGTAAATATCCTCTTAGGCAATTTGAATGAGGGCATCAAATCCCTCTCTATTTTCTTCAAGCCTGTGTGCTATTGAATACAGGTTGCTTTAAATGAGAGTGAGCAATGTGAAGGAATACAGTACTAGATTTGGATTATTCTACAGATGTCTGAAGTACTCAGGCTGGCTGCAATGGTTTCTGTGAATACCAAACCCAAGATACTTCTTATATTTCTCTCACAAAATGAAGCCATTTAACTCCAAATTAATTAAATCTTTTCTTTCAAGCCAGCACTATATGACGCAAAACTAAAATGGTAAAGCAAGGAATAAAAAGTGATATTATATGATGTTATCCTTTCATACAGATAAACATGAAATTAAAATTTAAACTGCTTAATGACTTCCAGATTTTCACCTTTTTAACATACATATTCTTCAAAGGCAAAAATGGAAAAATAAGGCATCACAGGTCACTTTGCAAACAGTGTTTTGTTTGTATGAAAGATTTTACAAATTGATGTTTAAACCCGTGTTTAAGACACCAAGTTACTTCTTCCAAAAAGTACTGATACCTTATGATTTATTTAATGTCATGCCTAAAGCGATTATAATACAGTTTAAAAGTGTAATATATGGGTTAGTAATTGTTATTTAGATCTGCAGTCTAAAGTATGAAACATTTAAAATAACCTAACGTATTTCCATGTTTTTCTTACATCTCCTCCTATATATGAAAAGAATGCTAAGAACATATTTGGTGGCTACCAAAGGCTTTAAATTTAAAAGAAAAATAAATAAAAGAAATGGTTTAAAATATTTTCTGTTGAACTAGTATTTATATGCTACTATGGAAAGGAATTTAATGTACCTTTTCTCCTTTTAGTCATGAGAAGGTTTTCAACATGTATACCATTCTCTACAACATTCTTACCTCTGAATTGGAGAGGTATGGATTTGATGGATGGACTGGTAGACAGGTATAGAATTGGCTGGATGACAACATCCAAAGAATTACAGTCAATGGCTCAATGTCCAAGTGGAAATCAGTAATGAGTGGTGTCCCTCCAGGGCCCACACTAGGATCAAAACTATTCAATATCTTCATTATTCTCTTAATTAATGACACAAATACTGAGATTGCGTGCACCCTCAGCAAGTTTGTGGATGACACCAAGTTGAGTGCTATAATAGCTGGCACACTTGAGAGAAGGGATGCCATCCAGAGGCACCTGTGCAAACCTCCTAAGTTCAACAAGGCAAAGGGCAAGGTCCTGCACCTGGGTCAGCACAATCTCCAGCGTCAACACAGGCTGGAAGAAGGGAATGAGAGCAGCCCTGCAGAGAAGAACTTAGGGATACAGGTGTATGAAAAACTGGATGCAAGCTGGTAATGTGTGCTCATGGCCCAGAAAGCCAATCATATCCCAGATTCTATAAAGAGAAGCGTGGCCCCCAGGTTGATGGAAGTGATTCTGACCCTCTACTCTGCTCTGGTGAGACTCTACCTGAAGTACTGTTTCCAGCTCTAGGGTCCTTGGCACAGGAAAGACATGGACCTGTTGGAGCAGGTCAAGAACCAGGCCACGAAAATCAAACAAGGGGTAGAACATCTCTGCTATTAAGAAAGGCAGAGTGTTGGGAGTTGTTCAGTCCGGAGAAGTGAAGGCTCCAGGGGGACCTTATTGCAGCTATTCAATACTTAAAGGAGACTCATAAGAAAGATGGAGAGAGACTTTTTACTAGGGCCTGTAGTTGCATGTCAAGGGCCAATGGTTTTAAATTGCAAAAGGCTACCTTTAGATTTGATAAAACAAAGAGACTTTTTACAGTCAGGGTGGTGACACAGCAACAGGTTGCCTAGAGAAGCTGTGGATGCCCCACCACTGGAAATCTTCAAGTTGAAAAGGGCTTTGAGCAATGTGATTTAGTGACAGATGACCCATAGCAGGGGGGCTGGACTATTGGACTAGGTGATCATTAAAGATTCCTTCCAACTCAAACCATTCCATAATTCAAAGATATATGTCTGACCACAGAAAATTATTCTACAGACAAAAGCACACTTCAATACTTGTACTACCATATTCAGACAAACTAGATCGAGGTCAGTTAAAACTGAAATGGTTTGCTTTTAATACTGACTTTCAATAAAGTCCAAAACAGATAGTTTTTATCTTCTTAATACGTAAGTAATGAGGTGATAGTAAAGAGAACAACAAAGAATAATGACATGCAGGCATGGCACGTTAAGAAAAAAATAAATATTTCTAACCTTACACAAGGACAAATACAATATTACACATATAAACTCAGTTTTTAAATACACTGGAGAGTTAGCTTAAACAGAGAAAGAAGACTATGATGGTGAAGAGTACTACCAAGGAACTGTAAATAGCTCCTTCCCCACTGGCTAAATGGTGACTTTCAAGTCTGGCTTTCCTCTATACAATAGGAATATTTTCCAGCAATCTCAGGTAAAACTTACCTAACATTCTCCCATATTCTGGGTTGTTATATGCCTTTAGGGTACGACTATCCACACACAGTAAATTACTTTGTCTTTAATTTTCATGATTCACATATTCTTCTATCTAAAGCAATCTTCTGTGGTTTAGCACCTTCTTTTGTAAGAAAAATGAAGAAGTGAGGGGGACTAAACTAAAGTTCAAATTACGCATATACTAGAGACAAAATGGAGACTCCAGACTTGCTATTTCCTCTTACTTAGTACGAAGGCAGTACTCTAGTTGTATTCAATATGTAACACTCTGCACTGATAAATAGAAAAAATTAACTGGGAAAATAAATAGTTGACCTATGAACTGATGAACCAGAAAGATATCCTGATTAATCTGGTGAGGTACCCAGCTGAGGCCTGTGGCAGGTACAGCTTCCCCCACCAGCAAAACAGAGGGAGCACAGGGGCTGTGCTGAGCAGTTTGGGGCCTCGGCCATTCAGTTGCACCTCATGGTGCTTAACTGGTGCCTCAGGGGCTTTAGCAAACAGGCGCGGGGTCTGGGCTTGTCCGAGCTCTTCTGTGTTCTGTTTCGGCTCGTCCCTCAGCCAGTGAGAATGACCACAGTGCACCCTCGACTGGGGTATAATTGAGGTCCTGCTCGAGAGCCAGAGGAGTTGGCTCTTCACAGAGCAGCAAGCCTGGCAGTCAGACCCTCCCCTTGGATGGGCTGTTCAAGGATACTTGTATGGATTGAGAAAGTCTCGCCCCCCTGCCCCCTCTTTTGGGTGAGTGGTATCTTGGGCACTCTGGTGTGGGAGGTTTCTCCTTGATGAGTGAGGGTTTGCCCATTTGGGTTCATCTTTCCTTAAGGCTTAGGAATTCGTTGTGTAGTAGTTAATTCCCAACACACATCCAAACCTGTACTTAATCAGAAGGAGTGCTGGGCAACTTTCGTTGCAATAAATTCCCATTTTGGATAACGGCCGTTGTTTGTTTTGCGGGTGCCTCCTTGACAGGCCCCAGGATGACAGCAGTCTTATGGAAAAACATATTAAGAGTATCTGTACTCTCTTACTGGTGAGTGACAGAATTAATTGTTAAACACACACTGAAAAGAGATGCCATTAGAGTCCAGCCACGAAAAAAGTTTTGTGACTGCAGGAATTACTATTCCACAGCCCTGAACAGAAGAATGAATTACCAAAATTGCAAGCCAGTTGCTTTAATGAGAATAAATAGTCCAATATGCTTGGGATCATTATTTTAAAAGGATTAAAGCACTACTGTGTAGAGAATCAATACTATTTGGATTGGTTTGGTTATCTTGGAGATAAACAATTTAACTTGTCTGCAAGCATAAACTACCAGTAACTCTGGTGGTTAGGCAAAGGCAGTATAGGATCGGACGGCATCTAAGGAATATGTAGATCCAACAGTTAATTTGACAGCTGGCAATCCTGCTCTGAAACTGATAAATGCAGTACTTGTTTTTTGTGGCATTTGTTTTGCTAAAGCTGAAGCCTGCAGAGATACTAAAACCTAAAGTGTTAGAACACAACCTGGGATTGCAAGAGCAAGGACCAAATGAATAAACTGCATCTCCATATCAGCAAGAACTTTGGTAAATCTACAAAGTGAGTATTTGTATTTGAACTGAAACATCCTCCAAAATTGTTCATGTTTTCTATGTGCTCAAAGTATTGATGTGTGAAAGCAAACACATGGGAGAACAAAAACTGCAACCCATTCAACAGTAACTACGTTTGGTACAGCAATGAATGAAAGGTTTAGAATACTGAAGATCCAGAAAGATTTTTCCATTCCTTTTTCCTTTGAGAACTAAAACTTTTCCTTCCAAAATTCTGAAATACATTCTTCAATAGTTCTATGTGCAAGACAAGAGACTTCCTGTCTTAAAACTTACCTCATCACACGAGGAAGAGAACAGCACATTTACCTCCATTAGCAAGAACATAGGCATCAGAGTCAGAGTGAAGTGATTCTCCTCTGCCTGGCACTGAGGAGGCTTTATGTGAGACACTGCACCCAGTCCTGCACGTCACCACTACAGCACAGACGTTAAGAAACTGAGGGGACTTCAGCATCATAGATACGGTTATCATCTGGATGTACCACATTACAAAGACACACTACGGAGAAGTCAGTTTGCTGAGTCTGAAACAGGGATAAGAATGGGAAATCTAACTGCAGTCCTGTGTGTCAACTGTTTCAGCTTTAAATTGCACCTCTGTGATGAGTGATTTTAGCTTATCTCAAAGATTATGGATCTTACCTTTTCAGAGAGCCTGCCTAATAATAAAGAATGATACTTGGTAATAAATAATAACCATCCCTTAGCTGAAGAGTTCATACGAAACACAATTTCAATCCACCCACGAGTATTCAATTTCTCTGAATATTTGTTGCAGGCATTTAACCAAGTGACATCCCTAGAGTTGGCAATTACACCTTTTGTATAGCCACGGTTCTTCCCTCTTAGAAGATGTGGACATAGATGCACAAACAATCTCAACAGATACTGGATGATCAGCATTAACAGTAGCGATAAAGATGATCTAGATAGCTTGGTAGTAGACCAGTAAAACTCACAAGTGAGAAGGCTGTTGAATGGTCAGTTTTGGAATCAAAAGACTTTGCTGACCTCTTGCTTGTCTTATCACCACCAGCTTAAAAATGTTGCAACTGGAATTTGGTTAATGATTTTTAAATAACGGAAAAGTATTCCAGCACAACCTCCAATAGATCTGAAACTTTCAAAATAGTATAAAATATCCATAACGAGAAAAATCGGACTGAATACCCAAAGAGTCTGGAGCTTTCAGATAAAAAAATTGCATTATCAGTCAGTTACACCTCTAGACACTACCATCCAGAGCATCATCTAGTCATAGGGCTTGTTGAATCAAAATGCTATGGTCAGATAATACAAGGTGCTAGAACAACTTCAGCTGTTAAAGTGTGTTTAATAGAAAGTCAATAGGTTAATTTTGCATTAGAGGTTGCACAGGCCACTCTCTCAGAATAAAGACAGCATAAAACGCAAGGCTGGCATAAACTTCGTATTAGTTGCATATATTCTAGATAATGTGACAGAATGGCAATCATGTACCCAACATTGCAATTCTTCTTTGAGCAATCTGGTGGTACAGAGATACAGGATTAATGATTGTGAAATCATGCTTAGACTCTACGGCACAAACTTAATTGTGAAACCATGGCATTAGATTTAATTTCTTGTCTAAGTACTGACTGGCTGCAAATTGAATTTAAAATGCTATTTACACACCAGTATGTGGCAATATTTCCAAGCAAACAAGAGGTGAAGAGAAATATCAAAATGAATCTGTAAATTACCTTGCTAAAAACTCTGATCCCAAAACTCCATAGAATCTTTCACTGCCATGAAGCCCTATCACAAGGAATGTCATAGGGTGTTATTCAGATGATAATAATAACAGTTACTAGAAAAAGCTGCATTTTTTACACTTCTATTTAATGCAGTATGGCATCATCTCCTTAACTGCTGCATTTTCTTGTGTAATGCGTTTTGCTAACAATGTTTACAGAAACCAAGACATATCAAACATTGACAAAGATCCACATTCATAACCTACACAAATTAATGAATTTTTAAGACAATTTACATTGGTTACTTTGTAAAATCCCAGCATCTCACTGCTTGTAGCTGCTGACTACAAAAAGCTCCTGAATTCTCTGCAGTTGAGTGACTACAGTTGAAAGTGCAAAATTATGCAAGAATTATTAAAACAAAATATAGCTTTGCCATAAATCCTATTTGCCATCCTGACAGCAGTGGTTTAAATAAGCAAGGGTTAGAAAATGCCTAGAAAATGTGTGCGATCAACTGTGACCGAGGATTACAAAGAAAGTAATTAGTTCATGCAGATCAATCCAGAAATCAACATAGACCTTGGAAAAGACCAGCCTCTGGATCAAGAGCCTGCTACAGCGGCTGCTGTCAAGCTCTGCCATTATTCTGTATTCTAGGAGCCAGGAGGAAAGGATAGTCTTTCTTTCACCATTCCTGCAATTCCCAATTAGGTGATACCTGGGATTCGGTAACAGCCTGCCCCTGTATTTCTGAACATTGGTAGCTGTGCGAAACAAGGTAAGAGGTCTCAGTCATAACCCACAGACAAAACCCAATTGAAGTCCACATATTTTATTTGGCTGAACACTTACTAATCAGTGAGAAGTAAATTACTCACTCACTCAAAGAGGTAGCCAAGATAGACTCTTAGTACAGGAAACAAACACTGTTCTTCCACATGCATGTTTGAAGAGCAGGGCAAGAACAGAAGAGCAGTCTTGTTATGAACTGCACAATAAGAATGTATAATGCAGGAAAGGCAGAACAGTGACCTTCCTTATAGCAAGACAAGCTTATTGCTTTCTTTATTGCAAGGGACCAACCACGGCAGATACTACCAGCAGATTTTTTTCTACTGCTTAAAAGGAATTTTGATGGACTATGGTCATAGACCAAAATAAAGTCCACATATTTAAAAAAAATATACCCACAATCAGTTTATTCCTACTGAATAAGGATTTGACCAGAGTTCCACTAGTACTGTAGAGAAATAAAAAAAAAAAAATTTTTCAAAAAAAGTGAAATATAGATGTTATGTTTTGCAGTGATAAAAACTTTCTATCCCATCACTGAAATAAATTTAGTTACTGTCTGCAACTAAGTAAACAAATTTTAAGATCTATAGATCTCTCATTCACTTGATGTTAGAGTTTCAAAGCATGCCCAACATTTTTGCCCGTATACGTACCTTTCAGTCAACTGCAGTGCATATTTTAATATTTGGGCTTTTTTTGTTGCTGCTTTTCAGTGAATTGCAGTGAACATATTATTCAGGCTTTTAAATTTATTTCCTTTTTGGCCCCCTAACAGGAAGCCTATTCATGCTGTATCAGAAGTGGTTCCTTCCATGCTACCGTAATGTGGAAAATTAGCATCAAAGGAAAAAAACTTGTCCTAAAACCTGTGGGTAAATATTAGGTGCATATATGTAGTATTCATTATTTAAAATCTTGTATTGTATCCTTTTAAACTTTCTTTTTTTCAATTCCAATTCTTTTGAATAACAGGGAGGAAAAAGCACCTAATACAAGTGAACTGCTTTTAGAGATTTTTCTTTTTAACAAAAATGAAATGTCCTTGTGGGCATATACACTTTATGTAAATGCTTAGCACAAAAGAATTTTATTATAGTTAAGATATACTTCAGTGAATGAAAGGAAGGAACAGAACATGCAGAAAGTAAGAGTTTTTAATGTATGCATTAAATTAGTCCTATATCACTGTAGACACTACAGAGCTAGAGTGGCAAATGAAAGTCTATAAAAATATATATATTTGAGATTTCCAGCATCCCTGAGAATTTACCGAATACCTACTACCTTTGATCGCAGGCTTGTGCATCATCTACAGCACAGCATGAGATTAGATTGGCTGTACAGTCTAATGCTTTCTTGATAGGTTTATCTAGCCACAGTTCCGATACTTAGTTTTCCCTTTCACTGGAAGATGAAATGGCTTGCAAATGCTTCTGCTGACCTCATTTTCATCTTGATCCTCACCTTTAAAAGCTGAAGTTTTAAAAGCGGCACTTCTGAAAAAGCTTAGGAGACTGTAAGAGTGGTAACTTGCCTCATACATAATTTCTTAGCAGCAATTTGTTTGGTTGTTTTTTTTTTTATTTGGAGAAAAGTGCAGATTTGTATAAATGAGCGACAAATTCCATTCCCTCATGTTGCAATGAAGAACAGTAGCAGCTTGACTCTTGAGATATTTTTATTTATTTTCAATCCAAGCTCGAATACGCTTTGCTTGAGAGATTATTTGAATTTCTGCACTACCTAGGTTCTACTTTTGCACTCCCAACAGAAAATGTGCAAATCACATAGAGTAATGTTTCCTTGTGTCCCTCTATATGTACCTAAAAAAAAAACAAATAGAAAAGACAAGCCTACAATCTAAAAACGTTTCTATCAAAGAATTACAAGTCTGAAATCTAATTTGAAAATTATTCATTTAAAAAAAAAAATCCAATTAATTAACAAGCAGGTTTTAGGCAAATCCATCTGTCTGTTCCAAAAGAAAATTAATATCTTTGCCCAGAGTATTAAATCTTACATGGCCACGGAAGTACTGACACTTAATTCAATACTGTACAATCTTGCTAGAGGAAAATTGTAGAGCAGCTCTTTTGTAAACCCTATTAAAAATGTATGAGGGTTTTTTATTTTGGAAAATTTAATTTTTTTAATTCATAACCCTTAAATGTCACACACATTAAAAACCAACATGCATTCTAAACAAAGCAGGTCAGACCCAGGCAGCATATATTAATAACAATGGAGCTATTAGCATGGAATCAGAATGCCAGCCTTAACATGAGTAGGTCACATGTCTGTATAGCAAGCTGACTGACAATATGCATTTTCTCAATATGCAAAGCTTTTGTCTCAAACTCGTTTTGTGGCAACTGTGATGCACATATTTTACGCAGTCATCAGAAGACCAGTAATTTGCAGTATTTTTACAACACACATCTGTATTTGTTTCTGCCCAAGAAGAACTGGCAGAGGACAGAAAAATAAATTAAATGAGGAAAAAAAATATGATTAAAGAAACCTAAGAAACAAAATGAAACTTTTTCCTGTGTTATAAATTACTTCACAAGAGACTTTAAAGCATGCCATAGGAACATTTAGTATTGCCACAGAACTCAGAGCTACGGCCCTGGAGAAGGACGCTATTTTCTGTTGCAATACCACAAAATCAAAGGATCTGGAAAACACAGGCGTATTTAATGCCAGACGCCATTCCTAATCCATGGAGATCCTAAAGCCACAGTGATACTCCCTGTATCTGAGAGCACCTCAACACTCCAAAAAAAAGCACCTTTTATTATGCTCTGCTATACATAATTTCAACTCCATTTGTATTCCATAAATTTCAGTCAGTAACTTCCCCAGACTTTCTCTTCTCACTTCATCTGTTTGCAGTTAGGTATTTCAAATATTTTCGGATTGTTGTCAAAGGTGCCTGAAACTGCCTCTTGAAACAGGGCATGGTCATCAACCATTAATTCATTTTTAACAAATCTAACTAGAGTATGGAAAGAATTGTTACATGCATGTCTGTTAACTGACAAAGTAAACTTGGAAATATACTCTTTGTCACTACAATTTTTGTTTAGCATTAAAGTCACAGACCCAACTGGTCCTTCAGCTTAATTCTGCCAAAGAACACAAATCCTGATGAATTCTCAAGCAAGTCACACAATGGGTGAAATACCAGTAAATACAGGACAAAGATCTGGAATGAGAAAGGTATCAGAAGCGAGCAGGCAAAGCTTCCCTTAAAATACAACTAGCCTTCCAGCTAAAAAAAATAAAATCTTTTCAGATTTCTTCTCTTTCACTGCGAACACTCTAAAACTGATGACTTTATAGGTAGCAGTGTATGCACATCCCTATCAGGCATCTTCTCAGACTCCAAGTGAAATTCTTGAACGTCATGTAGGTTTACCTGTCTAAAAACCCTCAATAGTCTTCTATTCACAAGCTTGTACTATCTTCCCTCAAACCCATGTAAAATGGGACAAGGTTTTGCAAAAGACTATTATTTCTTACGTGAACATATCAACATTCCCGCTTCAATTAAAAAGCACATGCTGACATACGAGCTTCCTTTATAAAGTTAGTATGAGTCAATGCCAGTTGTACTGCTAATCTCAGTAAATGCTTTCCTCCATCTGTTAATTGTCATGTTATTGTCAAATTGAGGAAAATATATTAAGATGCTACTTAAGCATTATACTATATTTTATCCATTCATCTTTAGAAAGCCATACTTCCACAACTCAATAATAAGGAATTTGCTTTAACTCCCAAAGCACCTTATCCAGTAGTTCAGGTTTCTCCACCTTTATTCCACCTGCCCTTCACTGAAGACTCCAGTTTTCTCCCCACAGACAAAATTCACTGTTTAGGAGTGTTTTGCTTCCTTTCAGGAAATAGAAGATGCTTAACTCCAGGAATAGAAAAAATATGACTTTAGAATGAAATGAACATTAGAAATGCATCATTATCTGGTTTAAGTTGCAATCAATATACAATTATTAAAAGTTAGAATCACATGTTGATTCTGAAAAAAATAAATAAATTGTGGGTTATTATTGGTAACGAAAGAATTTCTGTTCACCATTAACCATCTTGCAAATATCCACTCTTTTCTTAAACAGTTTTTCAACATCTGCATAAATCCCCTTCAATTTTGCATTCCCATTCCCAAAGCTGAAATCCCTTCTTTTATAAAAACATTGTCATACCTTGTAGTTACGAATTTCAGAACATTACATTATTTTTAAGTAAACACAATTACCAAGTACAATAACTGATTCAATTACAGTTTCTTCAGATAACTTTATTTTAATTTTATTTATTTTACACTTACACTTTACAAATGTAAGAACCATATAATTCCTTTTGCTATCAAATTATGGGTAAGTATGTTACCTATTAATAAATTTTACACTGATTACATTTATAGAAAAAAATCCATTTAAGTAGCAGCAGGACTGACTGCTGAAAATCATAGTCAGACTGCAAAAAGGATGTAATTGATTTTTTGATTTGCTGCAAAAGCGGCTATTCCATCTCTAAATAGTAAAATATTCTTCCTTCGTTGTGATAACCCCTACGCAAGGTTATCACTTCAATGCATCTGCCTAGTCTTATTCAAAAAAAAAAAAAAAAAAAAAAGT